>CM050173.1:47605771-47693271 GCA_027410445.1 Discoglossus pictus
TATACATTTTTGTTTACACTTTGAAATAATAATTTAATAATAATTTGAATAATAAATGCCTTTTTTCCACCCCGAAAAATATGCAATAACACTGAATTGAAAACGAAATGCCAACCTTTAAAATAGATCCAATAAACTTAAAACAATCAATCCTTCAGGTTTAATACATGGACAGTCTCACCATATATGAGTATGATCACCAACCATTTCACAATCTCTCCAGCATTTCTTATCTAAAATGTTACGTGAGATTTGAATTTTTTTTATAGGGACCATATGCCATCTGTTTAAGATCTTAAAGTACACCTCTCTGTAAGAAGGATATCTAACAAATCTATTTAAAAGCTGTTTCCCAATTATCTTCATTGATTGTAATTTTTAAATCATTTTCCCATAGTTTTCATACATGATTTTTTTGTTGTTATTATAGATATTCTGATGATGTTAAAACATTTTGAGATCATATGAGGGTTATCTTGAATAAGTGTTTCCACTAGTGTGAGATTACTTCTAAGGGTGGTTAGCACATTACAAGAAGATAACAGGGATGTATATTGCTTATGTGTCAACCAACCTTGAGAAGAAACATTACATTTGTTTCTAATCCTTAGATTGTAAGTTTACGAGTTTTCAATTGTGTGTCCGTGTCTTGGAAACAAGCACTATGTACATTTGATTATATGCTCAAAAACAGGGCCCTCCATTCTTTAAGGTGTTAAGTTTGTTTTTTGCCATGTACTAACCCCTTGTACAGCGCTACGGAATATGTTGGCGCGATATAAATAAAGATAATAATAATCTGATTAAAGTTTGCCAATTTCCCCTCAATGTACAAGTCTTTTAATGTCAGAATACCTTTAATAGTCCACTCTTTAATGGATGGGCCAGCGGAGCTAAAGGACGAGGAAATGGTATCAAATTGTATTTTTTGTTAATACATTTCCACATTTTTAAATTGATTTTTATTAAATAAACTCCATCTTTGAAATCTTTACTTGCAACATTATCCGAAAATATTAAAGAATTTAAGTCTTCCCCGGGGGACCATTGTTGAAAAAGAGCCATTTTTGTAATAGAGATCTTAGATCTTACCTGAGAAAGATGATTTTATATTTTTCCACCCCTTTATGATCTCTAAATATTTAAGATGTACATTTTTGTAATTTATTTTGATCATTTTCTTTACATCTTCAACAAAAAGGGGTGAAACATCTTGAGAGTGTCTGTTGCAGTGAGAAAAATATAGGCTTTCCTCGTGGCAGCTATACCAAATTTGGAAACCTTAAGTACCATGAATAGGAAAGTGTGGTTAACTTCCCTGGTCTTGCTTTGAACAGAGAACAGAGAAACACGATAGTTTCATGATATGTACACAGAGAATAACAGGTTTAAATTATAAGTACCATTGTCCAGCCTTGGTTTAGCAGACAAATGCACTAACCGTAACCCAAAATACCATTTGCAGTTTAATGCTAGGTGCAAACTCAATGGGAAAGTGCTATGCTACGCAATTTAGATGACTATACACTACAGTTTCTTAGTTTTTCTAGAGTGGATTTAAAGGACCACTGAAGTTTAAGAAAAAAGACACCTGTTTGTCAAGTATATACCAAACTAACAATATTAGCAGCTACGTAAACCATGGGCATAAAAAAATTTGAAGACTGTTTATGAATATACAAATCCATTTTGTGTTTGTTACATCATATCATGAGAGCTGGATCATGTGTGTTTGTAGTTATCATTAGAGGGAGTGGTGGGGGAGGAGGGAACACGCAGAAGTCATGGGCGTGGGAGCCCACAAAATATGGGGGGCCGGGTTAATTAAACTCTACTCCCAGGGCAGAAAGCGGGGCAGATCTACCGCCAGTGCATCCAGTGCAATCCACCGGGTCCTGCCTTGGGAGTAGAGTTGAATTAAACCCCCCCCCCATATTTTGTGGGCTCCTACGCTCATGACTTCTGCGTGTTCCCTCCTCCCCCACCACTCCCTCTAATGATAACTACAAACGAACACGCATCATCCAGCTCTCATGATATGGAGGGCACAATTGCTGCAGTGCCCCTCAAAAAACATTTTTTTTATTTCTTTGTTTAAATTCTCAATGCCCCTGCCCCCCCCAATATAATAATATAATATATATGTATAATGTATGTCTATATGCCAACTTATTATGTATAATATAAATTATGGGTCAAAGTTTTCATAGAAGAGACATACTGCTCTATTGCGCCGGCGCCTCTCGTAACCAAATCTGGTAATGCCTGATTAAGTTTTAATTTTGCTATTTTTTGTGTCCCCTATTCATTTAATCCAAGGAGGATTTGTCCCACACCCCCAACCCCATCCCCCCCAGTTTTTACGCCCCTGGTAGAAGTCCAAATAAATTGATTACACTGATTACACACCCCTTCCCCATCACTGGCCCAGAAGTAGCATGTTGCATCAAAGGCTTCATGAGCTGCAGAGGGGAAACCCAATTATGAACTATTTGTAATATTTTAGACAGGAAAAACAGAGCTTATAATCACTTCTTAAAAAAATTAAGTATATAAAGTAAATAGATACAGATGTATATTATATTCCTAGTGAAATTCAGAAACCTTTTTAGGTAGATACTATGGTCAGACTAGATAGGCTTTTTTCAGATGTTACTGACTGTAGACCTTTGTATTCATTATAGATGTACTGGTATAAACTTCCAAATAGAGCTATTTATTAAAATTTATTTCACAACAACATCAATGCCACCAAAGTGCTAAAAACACAAAAATCCAATGGATCCAAATATTTTAAATTATGATGCCGTAATATTCATTATTTGACTGTTGATATAGTACACTCACAAATACAAACAGTCTGTATAATAACAGTATTTAAATTTTAGTTATTACCGATTTTATCTCATAAGAATTACATTCAAATTCATTAAACAAAATGTGTTTCATTCTGATATTAGGCCTCTTATGTTCCCTATCTGTGGGGGGGCAGAAGTTCTGATGCATAAAACCACACGGGGGAAGCGGTAAACTTGCACTGGACATGGGGGGGCAGATCTTTCTTTGAGTAAGGGTCGATAGGACTGCAATAAAGTTCTTATGCCCCTCATATAGGGGAACAGCAGGACTTCTCCAAGGTTGCCCTGATTCTTAAGTAGCAGGATCACCTCCTATAGTTTCGGAAGTTAAGGGATTAGAAACAATTTATTTTTGTTGCAGTTTCGAAACATTATATATGTAACATTTACAAAGTTTACATTTCTGTGTTTGTTTATATATGTATATATATATATATATATATATATATATATATATATATATATATTACAGATTCATTGAAGGAACTCATATTGGTCTATCTGTCTATTTATGAATCTAGTTGCATCTATTGGAAGCTTGTTTTTCCAATAAAAGCTTGTTTTTTCCTATCTATCTATCTATCTATCTATCTATCTATCTATCTATCTATCTATCTATCTATCTATCTATCTACAGATATAAGCCCATTTGTACATCCCTCCAGTGACAATAGCATACCTACATGCTTTAACAAAGGTTAAACTATCACAAAACATGCTAAATTACAAAAAAAAAATATAAATATATTTAATTTCAAGTAGACTGTAATTAAACCTTGTTTTTCCCAATTAAATCCCTCCTAATTGTATGTAACAGCTTCATTGCATGAGCATATACCTTATTCATTTGTTTATGGGATCAGTTAAAAGCATTAGAGACGTCTCAAGAAGAAGTCTAAAGAATTTGGTTACCCCATGTATTTATTGGTCGTGCTATCACATACACTTTCGTTTTCTCCTGGTGATTATGTAGCTGATCACATTAACAGAGTCATGTAAGACCTATTAAAATGTTAAACTAAGTTTTTTATTGTGTAATTATGTATCTGGTTACTTAAAATTCACAGGAAAAAGACCTATTAACAATGGGGTTTTAATGATACAGTTTACAGCCAAATATACCAGAAAAGGTAATATAATAATCAAGTGACCATATAGTAAAAATCAGACTCGGAGTAGCTAACCAAAATTCCAATTATTTATCCATATGGACATTAAACGGCTAACGAATATACTCAGCTCTAGTTGTCTAATGAATCCATTAAATTCACCAAGTCCATGTGAAACTGAGAGACACTACATTTAAATAATTTCTATCTGACGATAACGGGGCCAATGAGAAACTTGTGAATCAAAAATTACACACACAGCCCTATTAAATGATCTGAATGTATAAAACCGTAGCCCGTAACGTAGCCCGCAAAACTTGCGGCTATTAAATAGGCCCTGTGAAGCAACCCGCCAAACGACTTGCGGCTGAAGGGCGAAAAAAGGCTACGTTACATGGAAATTTAGAATGCGCGCCCGCAAATCCTTTGTTCTCTCAAGCCCGTAACTTTTGCGTTCCAATCAAGCTATTAAATTGCAACAAATCCACTGTCTTTTAAACCCATAAAGCGCAAATGGAGCCCAAAAGCTAACGGTTACTAGAGAGGACCCGCATGGGGGTATAAGTCCTATCCGTAGCACTGCAAATGCCAATATACATACACTATTGTAATTATACTGTAGGTAAAGGGAAAGTGATGTTAGGTATTAAAATTAATAGCACAATATTCTGAAGCTCGTAGATCTGCAATGTAAAATACTTTATTGTCTGTTTAATTTTCGTGTTATATCGATCCCGGCAATCAATGTGTTAATACATATAATGGAATTCGCATGGACTTGAATATCATATTTACTGATTTATGAATATTGCATTATGTCTGGAATGCGGGTCCGATCGAAACTCATAATTGAGACCCGTAAGGCTTTGAAATCTAACCTCCATTTTTCAGTGACGTAATGATGACGATCTATGTTGCCATTGGCTCCATATAAACTCATAACTAAGGGTTTGACTAATTGATCATGTTCCCAGCCGCACATCCAATGTGAGCAAGAATGGTTTAGAGGTTTGCGTCTCCGGCCAGTAACTCGCGCCATAGTTCAATTTAACAGATCTTTAACGCAGCCAAATTTCAAGCCTGCAGCCTTTGCTGTTGTGCCAATGCTGCTACGGGCTTCAAATTTAATAGGACTGATAGTGTTTGCAATGGCATGCCCGAACAGTTTTAATATGATTAACATCAATTTTGCAGGGTGCTTACTTCTGTGCATTTTTTTTGTCAAATAAATATATCCCATTCTTCTGGATTGCTACCATGTCGTGGTGAAGGGGCTTGTGTACCTCAACGAAGCTGTGAGCTATACCATGCAGGGCCACCCAAGATGGACAGGTCATAGCAGAAAGGTCATACAAATTTCGGTCCACCAGAGAAAGAACTGGCAACCCACTACTGTATCTTTGCCATGAAAACCTTGTGGCTGAGCATACAAGATATGACTGACATGACGCGGTTCATAGGGTCACTGAGAGTCGGACACAATGGAACGGCTAAACAACAACAAATATCTCTCTACTTCTCATTCAAAATGAGTTACTTACCTTTTTTTCTAGCATAAAAATAACACACTTGCAGATACCTTGGATCCATGTACAATTAATTTACCTAAACTATTTGAAAACACTATTCTCATCCAAAAAAATGAGCTTATTTTGTTTTTGTTTTTTTCGTATAAAAGTGTCATCTTATATTAAACGGAAGTACTGAGAATTCACGCTGTGCCAAACAGTTTTTTATTGCAGTATTGCTATTGTTTTAAGCTTTTTTTTCTATTGATTATCTTTTAAAAAGCCTGTCTAAATACCTTTTGATTAGTCACTAGCGATGATGATGCCAGTTAGAGCTGCTTTATATTCCGCGCCGTTCTGATCTCTTTCGTTCCTTCTTTATATTTGTTATGGTTTTAGAAATGTCACCTGGTGAGAGAGCAAAATAAATCTTAGTTGAAAGCTTTTGTCTACAGCACAGGCGCCATTCTTTTTATTTCCATGTGCTTAAAAATGCTCAATTATTGGCATTGCCACAGGGAGGAAGAATGAAGCCTATACGGGCCCTGAACCTTTTTGTACAAGCAAATCTTTTCTCTTTTTTGTTTTTACACCCCATCAACACAGCTCACATAATTATATCTGATATATCTAGTCGAAGCAAAACGATTTATTCATAATCCTTTTTAAAATCACTTAATGAGTTTAGATATCTTTTGTGTCGATGATTGAAGCATTTTCTCCACTCTAAAATTATCAGATAAGTAATGAGCAATCTAAACCCCCCTTGTACATTTAAAAGCAAACAAACAAACAAACAAACACAAACCAGTAAGCAATCTGTATATAGGTATATATTAATGTTTTACTATAGTCCTTACAAGATACTGTTTTAAGAAATGGATGTGATAATGGGCAAACGATTCATAATTACATAGTGATTGAGGTGGAAAATGACTTTTAGTCCATCAATGTAAACCTTTTTTAGATCTCCTATGATTTTTTTAATATGTGGAAAATTGTTCATTGATAATTGAGCCAGGTTAGGGCAAAAAAAAGCCAGTGAAACGTTGTCAATTGTCTCATAGGGGAAAAAAATAAAATTCCTTCCTGACCCCAGATACTGGCAATTGGATTACTCCCTGGATCAATACCCCTCCTTTAGTTCTCCAGGATAACCCTTTTTATTTAATTTATTCTATTTAATTTGCTGTCACCACCTCCTTTGGTAAATAATTCCACAGATTAACCACCTTTACTGTGAAGAACCCTTTTCTTTTTTTAAGGTGAAATGTTTTTACTTCTAATCTCAAAGGATGTCCTCTTGTCAGTTGTAAACCTCTTGGCACAAAAAGCTCCCTTGACAAAGCCTTGTATTGGCCCTGGATGTATTTATATAAGGTAATCATATCACCTCGTAGACGCCTTTTTTCTAGAGAAAATAAGTTTAATTTGATTAGTCTTTCTTCATAACTTAGCCCCTCCATCCCCCTTATTAGTTTGATGCCCTTCTCTGTACCTTTTTATGAAGTGGTGCCCAAAATTGTACTCCATATTCCAAATGAGGGCATACAAGAAAGATTCAAGAAAGTAAAAATTAAAACAAATACAACTTCTAATTTATTAAAGGACTGTTTTGGGTTGAAAATACGGAGTCTGACGGTGAGCATAATTAAACATGAAAAATGAATTCAGCTTTTATTTCAGAAGTTTTTTAATGTTTCTGCTGGAACCCGGAGGTATCCATGTTATTCTGCTGTAAGTTGTGTGTATGAGAGAGGAATTTACTCCACTAGGGTCCAGAGCAGGCATCAAAATGTATTTGACAATTAAAAACTAGCTTGATTCATTTTTTCTGTGTTTAAATATGCTCTTGTTTAGTCGTTCAGTCATGTCCAACATCCCGTAACCCTATGGACACAGCACCCCAGTCACATCTTGGTTGTGCTTAGCCACAAGGTTTACTTGGCATTGATACTGGATTGGGTTGCCAGTTCCTTCTCCTGTGGACAGTGATTTGTCTGCTATGACCTACCCTGCTTGGGTGACCTTACATGGTCACATCTTCATTGAAGTACATAATCCCATTCACCACAACAAGGTAGGGACCCAGAAGAGGAAATTTGCTTTTACTGAGAGCCAAAGTTTTAAAACATATAGAGTCCTATTCAATTGAGCAATTGTAAGTTAGCGGAGCCCGTAAGTGAGGCCGTAACTTAATTTGCTATACACTTAGAGTTTTTTGCAGGCTCCGGACGGTTTACGGGTTACAGGCTTGAAAACTTTGCGGTGGTAAACCAGTAACTTACAGCTTCCTGATGCCTTCGATCTTTCACTTTCGCAAGAGTTACGATGGCTAAAATCGCAAATTGATATTCATTTGCTCCAATTCCCCAAGGCCGCAAATGTTTTCACACCCGTAAAAGGCAAAAATGTAGGAGAAAATCGTACGAGTGCTAGAGAGGACCCGCAAGGGTGTTAAACACCTAAATGCAAGTAAAAAATCAATAATGCACTGTAAATAACGGAGAAAGCAATGATAGACATTAGGAATAATTGCACACCAGTCTCAAGCCCGCAAATCAGCAGGAAATAACATTTATTTTTATGTTTCATTTCGGGGGTTATATCGATCTCAGGAATTAATGATTTAATATATATCAAGGGACCCATATGGACTAGAACAGTATTGGCATTCATTTTCATAATTTTTTATTTTGAGGATTTGCAAGTCCCATCGTATATCGGACTCCCAAATCTAATTGATTGACATGTAACTTCCATGTTTTACTGGTCTCATTGTCTATTGGCTGTTTTCAAAATGGGAGGTTATGGTCTTCCTTAGTTGATCATATTCCCGCCCTGAACTGCTATGGACCAGTGCATGGTTTAGGGGTTGGCTTTCGGCCGTAACTTGCGGGCTCCTTCAATTGAATAGCCCGCAGACATACGGCCACGATTCCGCAAGATGCAGGCTTGCAATTGAATTGGGCTCATATTTTTTATTAATAGTCCTTTAAAAAATGACCCTTCAAGACTGCACTGATATCCTTATACATATACATATATTTCTCCAGGATCTCTAAATCTAGCAGCCAACTCTAGATCCGACACGTGATAATCCTAGTTTTGTATTTCATATTTGCTGGTGTGTTGCCAACTTTACTATGAAAGAGTGTATGCTAAGGAAAGACTTAACTGGATTTATATCACACCTTTCAGTGATTTGGCAGATGATGGCTATACCAAGTCCATATGATGGAGTTTCCATGCTTGTTACCTTGGTGTGCTAATAAGCCAGCTTTATGGTTATTGTATTTTACAGCTTTCTGATATGAATTAGGACAGAGGTTCCCAAACTGTGGTCCAGTGGACCACCAGTGGTCCATGAGCACTATAGAACTGGTCCACTGGAATTAGAAAAAAATTATTAAAAAAATAAGAAATTTAATGAGAGTGCTTAAAAAATAAGTGCTTAAAAATAAGTAAAAATAAACTCTTTTTCGCATGAAAAAATACCAAAATAAACATGAAAAAACTCACCTGATTTTTGCTAAATCTCTTACAAAAGCAGTTGCTTTTAATACCACTGGATATAACATTTTCATAATATTCACAATTGTTTTTTTGCCTATGACAGGCAGCTAATACATTTTAGCAGTTTGGGATAGAAGCTTGTGCAGGAAGGAATCATGGGATGTGCAGCCATCTGCAGAAGGAAGCAGGAGGAGTAAGACACTGATCTGTAAGGTCTCTGCATAGAGCTACTGTTGGCTTGAAGGATAGTAAGGAGTTAAAATCCATATCCAAATGCAGTGTTTCTATTGGTAGGTACACTGTGCCTATGTAAGCAGATCTGGGGGGTGGAAAACAAGTTTTATTTTTAAATAAAATAAATCTGTGTGTGTATTGAGTGACTCAATGTAATGTGTGCTTCTGATATAAGCAGCATGTGCTAGATTAGAAAAAGGTAACAACAAGGAGACTTGGATATGTCTTTAAAAAGGAGACTGAAATATCTTGAGCCGTCCTGTGAAGACCTTCAGCAATATTCAGGTGGTCCAACAAGGTCCTGGTCAACTTTTGAGTGGTTCATTGAAAAAAGCACACCCTAAAGAATTGTTGTATACAAAACGCAAAAGGAAAAAGAGGTGACCCTTAAGGGTGTATATAGACATTTTTTTAGATATATAAATAAGGTGTTTGTTCAACACACAAGGTATGACAAAATACCACAAAACTCAATATTAATCTAGATTACTGTACATTCACGGCTGCTTCACTCTTTATATATATGCATTTGAATGCAGTGTAATAACTGTTTTTCTCGGAATTCTTAACTTGCTTTAGACATTCAAATGTGAACACAGATGCATTATTTATTTACTATATATATATATATATATATATATATAAAATGAAGGGAATAAAATTGTAAGTCTGACAATGCTTTTTGCCACACAATGCAAGGCTATTGCCCCTCTGAGCACCTTCAGCGCTCATCGTGAGCCTTGCACTGAGCACCTTTGGCGCTTATCGCATGGCTCGCAATGAGCGCCTATGGCGCTCATTGAGAGCCTCTGCTCCTGTGTACTTTACAGGTCCCGCAATGAGCGCCTAAGGCTTCGCTGCTCATTGCCGTTTTAGGCAAGCCTCAACTTTCCTGCTTTGCAATGATCACCTTTGTCGCTCATCGCGAGTGCCCCAATGAATGCCTTCGGCGCTCATTGCGTGGATTGCAATGAGCACATTTGGCGCTCATTGCAAGCCTCTTCCCTTGTGTAGTTTAGGGGCCTCGCAATGAGTGTTACTGCCTTGGGTTAATTGTTACTGCCTTGGGTTAATTGTTACTGGCTTGGGTTAAGTGTTACTGACTTCAAGCTCTTTTTTACAGCCTTCGGCCTCGTTTTCACCTGTTACATTTTTTCGGCCACCATTTTTTCTCCCGCTTAGTCGATTCTCGATCATGAAAAAATGCCAAATATGCCTCAAATTAACTTGCAAGCTCACTCACAGGCTCCCTGGCTCTCCACGTGTGCTGTGTGAGGGCCTCATTCTATTATCGGCCGCAAATCGGCCGTAAGGCTGCGATTCCTTGCGGGGGTTCAGTTAACTCGCGATTCTATTATACGGCCCCGCAAGGATCTCATCTTACGGCCGGCCGCATATCTTGGAACCGGCCGTAAGCTGTGAAATATAAAAACGCAAAAATAAATTCAAGCCTGCACTGTACAGCTCTGTAAATGCTAGGGATCATATTGGGGGACATGAGGATTAAAAGGAACCCACTCTCAAGCTTGCACATCTGCCCAAACCCGAGTTCAAATTAACTGTTTATTTTCTGGCTGCGGCGTGGGTGTGTCTGAGGTGCTCCAAGCACTCTGGACTTTTTACATGGATATTTTACGGATATTAAAAATAAAATATTTTACGGATTTGAGTACAGGATAATTATGTGCTATTTTTTCTAACACCTAAAATCCCTTTATAGTCTTCTCAAAGTGCAGGATGGCTTTATTTGAGCTATTTTATGTGCTTAATTGGTGCTAGCGAGACCTCTTTCCTGCAAGTAAGCTGCGGCTCGCTTTTAGCCTTGCAGAGAGGTTTCCCGGAGCAATTGAATTGCAAATCTCTTGCGGCCGTTTTAGATCAAAGGATTTCCTCCGGCGCGAGCGGCCGCAAGAGATAGCAAGGCACCGGCCGCAAGCCTGCCGGAATCCCCGGCCGTAAGGGAATAGAATGGCAGAATAGCTTGCGGCCGGTCCTTGCGGCCCCGCAACGGCTGCGGCCGCTAATAGAATGAGGCCCTGAGTGTGTAAGTTAATTTGAGGCTTATTTGTTTTTTTTTTTGCTGTTTTTTCCAGTTCCGCGGTTTGGCTCATTGCAGCCCCGCAACTGGGGGCTTCGCTTTGCGAGGGCCGCAATTTTTAACATTGCATGACTAACACCATAAACGTGACCAACGACCCGTAGATCCACAATTATATATATATGATATATATATATATGTATATATATATATATATATATATATATATATATATATATATATATATATATATATATAGAGTATATAACACATTAACTGAGAATAAGTTTGTGTATAGTTAACTTGGAATATTTTAGAAATCTAAATAACAAGTTAACTTACAATAAAATGTATGTGCTATTCTAAGTTAGCTTTCAGTTTCATTGTAAGAGAAATCAGGAGTCTGATCCTATTTCTTAGTTAATAAGAAATATGAACTTTTAAAATAAAACAAGAATCCTGGTTATAAGAGGACCAGTACTAATGCTGTAAATTAGCAGCCTTATTAAATTGTGATTCTGCCAATTGAATAGGGCTCTATATAAGCACAGAGCATATTTTTTTACAGAAGTTTTTAGTTAGTGAACTTCAAACCAAAAGCAAGGTCTTCACTAACTAAAAACTTCTGTAAAAAAATATGCTCTGTGCTTATATAGAGCCCTATTCAATTGGCCAAATCACAATTTGATAAGGCTGTGAGTGTCTTACAGGTCGTCTTGACATTAAATAATTGTAATTGTTAGTGAATAACCGACACTTGCCCATTTAGTACATATGGCTGCTTGTCTCTCGCACTTTAGTGAATCAAGATCATAGTGATGTCACCTGTTTATTTACATAAAATAACCCTGCACTGATTAAAGTATGCTTACAAGACTTATTTTTTTAATAAAAACATTTTAAAACTAATTTAGATGGTGTCATTTAAATATCTAATGGTGTTCTCATAATTTAGGATATTTGTGTTCCTTATAAATTGTAAATTGCTCATATTATATCATGCTAAAATAAACACTGACACGTCGGTTAAATAGTCCCAATGACTCATTACATTTTTGTGGTAAAAGCAGCAGGTTTTCTTATTAGTGTAAGTAAGTTTTAGTATTAGTAAGTGTATTTATATAGAAATACTTATACGAGTAATTTATGGTTGCTGCCTATATCTCAGTATGTAAGGACATTGTACACAATGGGCAAGATTTACTAAATTCTGAGTGGTTGAGGTTACATATTTTGACGATAAGAAGCAAAAAGGATCGTCTAGTTTGTCCATTTTATCTACCTAAAACATTGGCTTACTTAAACCTCAGAGTAGACTTATTCTTTCCCAAGGCATGCTTAAATGAGTTATCTTGAAGGCTGTTCCACTTGTCTACTATCCTTTCTGTAAAGTAGTACTCTGTCATTGTTGTTGTTTAGTCGTTAAGTCGCGTCCGACTCTCTGTGGACTGCAGCACGCCAGGTACATGTCTTAGTTACTGCCCCTCTCAGCTCCATCAAGTTCATGTTCATTGCTTCAGTGACCTCATGGACCGTATATATACATAGACACATATAGAACTATGATTTGAGATATAGAAAGGGGTAAGCTGGAGGGTGGGTATTGGAGCGGGGGGGCAACTGAATTGTGAGCTCATCTGACAAAATGCCCTAATTGAGACAGCAAGGTGCCCTCTGAAGCACAAATTGGCCCCGTGACAGTTTGCAGATGAGCTATGCTCTGCTACACCTCTTTACTATACAACCAATGCAAAGTGAGGTTGCAAAGGAGAAAATAAACACTTGCAGTGGGGAAAGAAAATGACTTTTTGTAGAAAGTTAGAAATAAGTGTTAATGACAATATTATTATTACATTCTAAGTCATATTAAGGTATATGGAATGATCCCTGTTTTTAATATTCTAATAAACTACATATGTGCATATTTAAACATCATTGTGTTAACAAATGCATATTAGATCTGTTGTTACTTAATAAAACCTTCCAAATAGTCCCTATAATGATCTGCCATCAGGAGCTCATACACACACTGTTTCTATTGGTACCAGATGTTCTAGCCAATCACAGACTTTCTCAACAGATTTTTATTTTAATGCTGCTGAGAGACAATCTGTGATTGGCTAGTATATCTATTACTGCAGAGACACTGTGTGCATGAGCTACAGGGGGCACACCTTTGTAGGGACTATTTGGAATGTTTCAGTGATTAAAAACAGAGCTTGTATGCACTTGTTAATAAAATTATGTTTAGATATGCCAATAACAGGAAACTTTCCATATCCCTTTAACTCTCATTTTGTAATGCCTAATTTCCTTTAAAGAAACACATAATTTCTATTATAAAAGAAGCCAACGTTTATTTTCTAACAAGTGGCCTCAATTACAAACTCTTCATTGTTGAAGGCTGATGTGATCACTACACCAAAAAAAAGGCACTGAAAAGAGTATTGCATATCTACTTATAATAAAACAAGAATTGTTTATCTAAAAAGAGCTGCATTTTATCCAAACTTTGCACTAAAAGTCTAGATTATGAATTTATATATTTGCAAATTGAGAACTTGCATGTTAAAAATATATTTATGAGGTAATTTAATTTATTTTTTCCTCAACTCCTTAATAACACATTAATTATGTGCAGTTTTATTTAGTTATTATCTCCATCTGATGTCCCTTTTTCCTATTTTAATCAAATACTTATAAATAAAATACCCAGGCACAGTCAAATTCTTTGCCGTCCCCAGTTATTAATTCTTAGCTTTAAAAATAAAAAAAAAGATCTTGCAACTTGTCGCTTTAAACTGGTAGAGTTTATTGCAGTAAGTAACCTGAAAAGAAGTAAGATTTTGAACTTTAGCAAAAAAGATAAATAAGCTTGTGGACATAGAAGTTGTAGGCAAAGTACTTTGATGTAGGGCCATTAAAATATCAAATGAAAAGATCACTTACTCACGGCCATAATTCCAGCGTTCTCTGAAGATTACATGTTGCAAATGGGTTATATATTCAACATTCAGAATATATTTTTCAATTGGTGTAGTAGCTCTACCTGACATTAGAATATTCTCAAAGGTACCTGTTAAGCATTAGCTCACACATATAAACTGGCAATTTTGATGAGCTGTTAACTACCGTTGTATATAGCTGTATACATTCTTACGAAATACCCAATGAATACTGCTTATATGTCATTAATCTCCTAAATATAATTTGGTATTCTTCAATGGATACTGTGGTGTGTCTCATTAATCATATTTAATGCATTTAAAGCAATGTGCAGTTACAAGCAGAATTCTTATTTATTTTGTATAGTGGTTTTATTTACTGTTAGAACTGTTCTAAATAATAGATGTAAAATGACTATATTGGAAAATTAATTAGCGGATTTGCTTGGCAACTAGACCATTAATAAGAAAGATGCCAGATGTAGTAAAAAGTGACTTGATGGAAAAGTCTATATCCCTAGATGTGGTATCTACAAAAGTCCTGAAATATTTCACCCATTAACTAAAAAAATAATAATATGAAGAATGCATATGCAAATTAGATTGAGATGTTATCAATCAATTATTGATGAGCCACTTTGTACTGACAGAAGGAGGATCTGCAAATGGTGGGACTTCCTGGAGACTCCGGAGAAGATCTCACATCACCAAACACTTTAGGACTTGTGTATTCAATAGGTGAACCTAGTTCTGAATGAGGTGCTCTAGCACCTTTATCCTGGAATGTCAAGACATAATTAAGAAGAGATGTCTTAATTCAATTAATTGATTAGTTTTATCCTCCTCAATGTAATTATTAGATACAATGTACACTTCACTGACTTCTAGGAAGCGCCCAAAGTAAATGATTTTCATTCTCTTTCTTCCTATTCTCTCTCATTTCACGGTTGTGACCTAAAGCCATGGCTATATGGGAAGTGCTTCATAATACCAGTGTCTCATGCTACTCAGACACACAGCATATGCTCTCTGCTTGCTAGCAGCATGGTTGCCTTAGGTCAAAGCTATGCAAGATGGCAGCATGCATTAAGAGAGAACAGGAAGAAAGAAGTTGAGAATTTGTTACTCTGGGGACTTCTTAAAAGTATACTTTTTTTTTATTACAAATGCATTGCGGAAAGTAAAATTAAATAATCTAGTTAAAACATTCATATAAAGCATAAACAATTCCTAAGCATTACCTTTAAATGTTTCATATATCTCAACAGTTGTATCAAAGGATTACAAAAAATATCATTTACACTGTGGTAACTTTGCTTTGAACAAAACATTATTTTTAATATAATCTGAGAAGTTTCAACACTGATCAAAACAATAACTCCTCACATAAATTAGACAAATGTGTTACTACTAAAACTTTTGCCAATGACCAGTGGCATGGGGACCTATCTACATCCTAACACTACCAATACCCTCCAAGATTCTATCAAGAGTTTCATGGATCAAAGGGAATAGGACCTACCAAAAAGGTGTCTAATCTAGGAGTCCACAAAATACTAACAAGACTATATTTTACGTGTTGGATGGTTTCAGAAACTGTAGTAGATAAGTGGAATTGAATCAGAAGTGGTTTTGATAAATAACATAAAAATGTATAATAAAGATTAAAGGGACTGTTTATGCAATTTAGGTCACAGCTCTGAAACATGGCACCCTAAATGAGAGAGAGCAGGAAGACAGGGGAGATTCCAGAAGGTGAAAGCTGTGGAGGCTTCTTGGAAGTAAGTGATGTGTAAAATGTATATGACGATTACACTGAGTAGGATACGCAAAAGGCCGCCTTAGCTGTGTTGTGGAGAAAAAACAAATATCCATACATTATTTAGTGTATATATAGCATTTATTCCTTTTGTAAGTACTCTTAGTATTTGGCTAGATGTAAGCTCTGAAACAGTTAAACCTGCATGTACCATGATTTAGCAAGTTTACTAGAAGCCATAAACAACTCTTCAGTCAAAACAAAAATGCCACAGCCCAAGGATATTTGTAAAAAACATACTTGACCTATGCAGGTCGGGAGTTTTTTGCGCATCTAGTGTGACGTATCAGGCATGGTTGACACGTGCTAACTGCGGGCCTCATCTTTTATTGGATTTCATAATATAAATTACATTTTACTGGCTTAGAGATGGGTGTTGGTGGACTGTATAATTTTCTAGAAGGGTAGTATGGACTGTACCATTTATTGTCTGTAAAATACTATAAAAAGTGGTATTTATGTATTTGTCAGTCAGCAGCAGACATTGTAACTGTTATTCTGTTGCTGATCCACGCGTGTGCAAAATAAACTAAAAGAAAATGAGAGGCCTCTGTGTTTTGGTATCATGACTGGGTTTTGGAGTAGAATTTGTGGATATGTTTTTTTCTTAATCAGCTGCCACATTTCCATTGTGCATGTAGACACTTCCACTGCATTCAAAGCCTCCTCCCATCATAGGAAATAGATTCCACTGTATATGAAAGTTAATAACTTAAAAGTTTTTTTTTTTTTTTACTTTCTTAAACACATTGCCTATATCAAACTAGTTATTCACAAAGAGTGTATTTTCTATTATAAGACTACAACTGCCCTTTAATAGAGTGATTTGATGCAGATTAAATGTCCATGAATGAAATAAAGAGAAACATAAAATATATCAGACTTGGAATTCCTTAGATCTGATTATTATATCCATGACAATTTCCTATAGTAATAGAGAAGATTGGAAATTTCTGGGATAAACACAAATGTTCTGTGCCGCGCCATTGAACTAGCGATACTATTGTAGGTCTATAATTTGTCAGGTTAACTCTTGGCTCCTGTATATATAAATCAACATTTCCTCTTAACATGCAGTCTTTCATTCATCTTATCTCTCAGAGGCCTGCTCAGCCATCTGCCTGTGTTTCCCCAGGCCGTGATGTTGACATCTGCTGGGCTGTCTCTCAGACTGTTCTGTCTCCCCATTGATCCTTGGTCACTGCAAACCTCTCAGACAAGGACGACATGTTTCTTTGAAATATGGTAAAATGTATTAAACTGGTATTGCTCACCAGTCATCAATATATAGAACACCACCGATTTAAAGGTATATATAAAATTATAGAGGAGAATCAGTATGCAAACATTTTTTTTCCCTGAAAAAATACCAAAACATTAACAAAATCACCTTGATGTTTACTAAATCTTTTCAGTTTGCTAGCTGAGGCTTTTGTCAGTTGACACTCTTGAAAATCCCAGCTAAAATTAGCATAAAATGAATAATTAGTTTTGGCCAATCAGGAGAAAGCAGATACATTTGTATCATACTCTGGGGTTCCTGTGTTGCAAAGCAGCCTGGGATATGCAACCTCTTTCTCTCTATATCCTTGTGCTCTGATTCAGTTGGAAGCTCAGACCCCACCCAACCATGTGATTCCATCCTGCAGCAGTTACTTCCTATGAAAGGTCAAACTCCATACCTAGCTGCATTTCCTGTGCATACTTGGTAATGTAAACTTCCTGTGGGTGTGCAAAGCTGGATTTTACTTTTCTGCCTATAACTTTGTAAGTGATCTGAACATAATATAACACATGTTTTCTGATAATCACTGCCTGTTTCTTACCAAACATTTGAAACCCAGGAAATGTATATATACCTTTAAGTGTACTATCACAGCATGATCAAAATGGCTGGCATTATGTGGTTCACATTCATTGCATTAATTACCTCCTGTTAAAGAGCAAGCAAAATATACATGTATATAATGATAAAATGTTAATATTCCAAAAAATGATCACCATGTCATTTACAATATTAAAATTTGGGTGAAAAAAAATCCACAGCGTATTAGATGACAAATGGTTAATCCAAACAGATAAAACAGAATTGTCTGTTTATTTCCTTAAAGTTTACTTTTGGCTGTGTATAAGTGTAATTTACTTCTATAATACTAATTGCTACGTTGGCCTAGGAGATAACAGTGTTACCTTAAGTGCACAACCTATATAATTAAGCTGTTTGTATAACTGTAGATCTGTCTAAAACTTACAGATTGATACAATGTTACTTTCCTATCATCCTTCCTCCTCACAAGACAGTTAAAGGGTCATTGCCATACTAAAACAAATTGGTTTGACCTTTAAGAGCATTAAAACCATATTGTCTATATATTGTACTAGCCATTTCCCTACAATACGTCATTCTTGAGATATTCAGGATTTTTGTGCAGCCCATTTATGCTAAAATGTGACTCAATGTGCTAATTTAGAGGTGGGGGTATCTAACTGCATGATAACAAAGTTTTGTCACCACAGGAACAATCATGTGTACTATGAAACTAATTCACTTTAGAAAAAAAGGCTAGTTCAATGTATAGGCAATTTACTGCGCTATTTAAGAATATTTAAAAAAATACAATTTGATTTTGGGGTGACTAACAATCCTTCACCACGACAAGTTGCGATCCAAAGCTATATATATATATTTATGCCATTTTTTTATTTATGGTGGGAGCCCCTTTTTGTGGAAAAATATATAGTTTTGCACTATATGGTCCTTGATAAATGCGGCAATGGAAAATATCTGTGGTGCCCCCCCTTCCCTTGATGCCCTAAGCACATGCTTATTTTGCTTAATGGTTAATCCAGCCCTGTAATATTGTTGTTGTTTAGTAGTTTAGCCGTGTCCAACTCTCTGTGACTCTGTAAATCTCAGCACGCCAGGCACATCTTGTGTCTGATTGTGCTAATCCTTAAGGTTTTGATGCCAAAGATACTTGAGTGGGTTTCCAATTCCTTCTCCAGTGGACTGCATTTTGTCTGACCTATCTACTATGACCTGCGCATGGTTTAGCTCACAGCTTCAAGCCCCTTCACCACAACAAGTTAGTGATCTGAAGGGGCCTATATATATATATATATATATATATATATATATATATATATATATATATATATATATATTTACGCACATTTCATGTTTTCCTAAAATTTGTACATTTGAATATGAATATTTTTTCAACCTATAATGTAAATATGAAGAGTTTCCATTCAGGCTCCAACGAGAATCAGTGTGTCTGGCTAATAAGTATTATATATATATATATGGTGAAATAGCCAAAGGAAGAACAGAATAGTAACAGGGCCAAGGAGGGCGCACAAACATGAAAGATCTGTTGTAACACTAATCTTGCCTCTGAACATGTACAGAACTAGCCAGCCACCTCATAGCTGAACTACACAGCACATTTCTAGCCATGACATTGCTAGGCCAAATTAGATATTTTAAGTAATTTCTAATTTGCCTCCAGTCTTTAGGACATGCAATTTCACACCTCGGTGGACGTGCTAGCTTTTATAGTAATATTGGTGCACCTCAGAGGCTATTTGGCACTTGTACTCAGAGCATCAACGACTTACCCTCTTCCATCAGCACTTGGTCTGAATCTATGGTAAAGGTTAGCTGCAAATGTACATTTGAGGAAGGTTATTAGGTGTTACTCACAGTATACGGGGCACACACCTTGAAAATATATGAGATCAAAGAAATCTGCCATCTTTTCTATTGCAGTATGTGACAGACATGTAAGAACTTTTGTCTTACATTTTATAGTCCCTGGCAGGGAGTGTTTCGTTTTGAATTGCCACATATTACACAAATGGGCCAAAGGAGAGAAAAATGCATGTGATAGCAATTTAACATTTTTTTTTCCTTTTAAATTATGGGATAGACACTTAACCTATTTTGATTCCCAGGTGGTCTGGCTGCTGTCCATACTATTGTGGTTTGCTTAAAAGGGATTCGTTTCTTTAAAGAAACTAAAAGAAAACAGGAAGGCAACGCTTAAAAATACAATTCACTGACTTAGGGCTTAAAGAACAGCTTGATATACAGATTTTAGTAATATTGGATCATTATGAAAAAAAATGGGAGTTAATGTACTCTAGTTCCTTGTTAAAGGGGATGAAGTTCATGATCTCAACATATATTCAGTAGTAGTCTATCCAAAACTTGTCAAACTAGGCCACATAACAACTCACGTTGTCAGCATATGCAACGGTAGTCACGATCATACTGTACCTGTGTCTCTTTCCGCTCTCCCTTCCCTGTGTCTCTTCCCCCCTCTCCCACCCCTGTGCCTCTTTCCCCCCTCTCCCACCCCTGTGCCTCTTTCCCCCATCCTCCCTCCCCTGTGTCTCTTTCCCCCTTTCCCCCTGTGTCTCTTTCCCCTACCCTCTGGCGCCGCGCTATGCGCATCTGCGGCTTGCACCGTACTTTGAGCAGTGCAGCATGTACGGTATCCGTACAAATAGTTTCTATAGTGCGCATGCACTCCCAATTAGAAACGATATTGGTGATTATGCGATCACATATTATAATTGTCTAACTACGATTCGTCGTCACTCTGTGTTGCGTAGTGCGTACGACTTAGAAATCGCCCGGCGAGCCTCGCACAGTGAGGCGAGCCGTTAAACCGCTCTGTTGCGTAGTGCGTACGACTTAGCGATGAGCGCCGTTAAATCGTAGCACTTTGGCAATGAGCGCCACAGGCGCTCATTGCAGGCGAGCCTGGCGTAGCGAGGCGAGCCGTTAAACCGTAGCACTTAGAAAAAAAATACGAGGTGAAAAAAATTACGAGATAAGCGGCGGAACAAAAACAGTAAAAAAAACACTAAATACACACTAAAAAATAAAACAAATGTCACTTACAGCATGGGGAACCAGGCAGGACGTCTGGAAGTGAGTTGGAACTGCAATTTAGATCGATTTAGCCGAGTTACAAAGATCGAAAATCGGCTAAGCGAGAAAAAAATGGCCGCCGAAAAAAATGAAAACGAGGCTATACTACTACGAACTGCGTAAAACACAGCCACAGACGTATGTCTTTGAAAAACAACGAGATAAAGGATGCGGATTAACCGCGCAATGAGTAAAACGACAGTAGCGAGTACATTTTACGAAACACAATTACAGATTTAGGCATTAACACAGATTTAACGACTTTGTCTCGCGCAACATCGGATTTCCCGCCTAAACCAACGCATTTGATGTGAAATATAAGTTGCAAGTTAGAAAAAATAAAAAATAAAAAAAAATTGTATTTATTTTAAGAAAAAAAAAAGGGACAAATGTAGCGTCATGTTGTGTGGCAAACACATTTCACTACATTAAATTTTTAGTGACCGTCATTTGACCGTTTGACCATATTTACTGTTAAACCGTAGTACTTTAGCGGGCTGAGCGATGAGCGCCGCAGGCGATCATTGCCCGGCGAGCCATTAAACCGTAGTACTTTGGCAATGAGCGCCGCAGAAAAAATGCAGCACGAACAAAACGAAAAACAGGCGACAGCACTATTACCACGGAAAACACGTATGACGCATACCACACATTATCCGCCATTTTAGGATAATGCGGAAGTACACAGTTACGTTAACGGTTTCGGATCGCGCACGCACACTATTACACTGCACACGTTCATCACGCTTACACAGCACCTCCACACCACTAATGCTGCAGCAACATCAAAACAGATTGCCAGCTCTTCAACACAATGCATAAAAATACGTAAATTCATTTATTAATTGGATTTCTATATTTCAGTAGTACACAGAAAACAACATTAGCTACCTTACAGTTCCATATGTATATTAATAACTAAACAACTTTTAAAACATACACATCTGATTGCCGTCATTTTTTGACGGGCAATACGCTAGTTATATTATAATTATTGTTGTTTAAAAAATAAATAATTAGCGATAAAATGAGTATTTGAATACAGCTTACTTATATATATTTAAAATGTAGTGTTTCAGCTTACTTACATTTAAAATCAGGATTAGCTTTTCTCCATCACTATTAGGTGTCCAGTGGATGGAGGAAGATCGGCCCTGAAGTCAAGATATTAGCCTTTATCCACCTTATTACATGTAAGTAACAGAACCAATTCTCCCCTTCTCTGTATTCACTGAACAATGACATGAAAGGGAGCCTTAGTAAATTGTTATATTATTTTCAGGACTGTCCATGTTACCCTTAAAGATAAGTAATATTAGATTGATAATTTTGTTGTTGTTAAGTCATTCAGTCATGACCGAATCTCCATGACCATATAGACAGCAGCATTAAAGTCACATATGTCTCTGGTTGTGCTTATCCTAATGGTTTTCTTGGCAAAGATACTGGAGTGGGACACAGGGGAGGGAGAGGGGGGAAGAGACACAGGGGAGGGAGAGGGGGCAAGAGACATAGGGGAGGAAGAGCAGGGAAAGAGACACAGGGGAGGGAGAGGGGAGGAAAGAGACACAGGGGAGGGAGGGGGGAAAGAGACACAGGGACAGGGGCAAATACACAGGGGAGGGAGAGGGGGTAAAAAAACAGGGGGGAAGGAAACACAAGGGAGGAGATTGCGCTCATCGCGATACCAGTAAAGTAGAGGGGGGGAGAGGCTCACAATGAACGCCAAAGGCGCTTATCGCGACGCCAGTAAAGTAGAGAGGGTAGAGACTCTCAATGAGCGCCAAAGGTGCTCATTGCGAGGCCCATGATGAGCGCCGAAGGCGCTCATCTCGAGGCCAGTAAAGGAGAGGGGGAGAGGCTCCCATTGTGTGGCAAACAGCATTGCCAGGCTTCAAATTTTATTGCCGTCATTTTTGACGGGCAAGTTGCTAGTTTATTATAATAGTAGATGCAAGTTATAGATATTATAGACATTCTAACTTCACTTAGAATTTCAATCTACACTTTCTATTGTAGTACAAAATAAGCACATGGTGTATGAAATTACATTTATATAATTACATATTTACATATATTAACAGAAAAAGCGATGAAGGCCAGATTTAAATGCCAACCTTTCTTTGTCTTTATAACCTCTACATAGTTTTTTGAAAGCCTGTCCCTTTGGATAATCACTTGGAAAATAGAGTTAAATAGAACAGCAACTTCCAGAAGGATAACTTTTCTCTCAGGCTGCAGGCCTAGAAGCAATCCAAGATGGAAGTACCCAAATATTTTATGCTTATAGTTTACATAGCTGATAATATATTTAGTTTGGTAAAAAACAAAAACACTTTGTGTCTAGAAAGTATGTAACAAACTGCAGTGATCCTTGGCCTAAGCAAGGCCCAGTTGGTATGTACGGATATGGGCTAAACACAGTTACCTCTAACATATCATGATTAGACCCAGACTACTTCATGGGCTAAATACAATTATTAGACATAGACTACTACATTCATTACATTTATTTATTTATTACATTTATCATTACATCATTACATTTATTTATTTATTTCCTTTTTTCTTTTTTTTTTATTAAAACATATCAACTCTTCCCTCATGGCTAGCTGGGGGACTATTGATACATTTTGGCCCCAATTCAGCCTATAAATGGCTGCACCTCCCCTAGTTAGCCACCTCCTTCCATACTGGTCCTGTCATGTCAAGAGGCCCTCCGTCCAAATACAGCAGGCTGGGGTGGCCTCCAGGCCCTTCATTAAGCATGGGATTTTTCACATACGTTACTTCCTAAAGTGATTTAGCCCTGAATCCTTACACATTTTTAAAGGAGGTACAACTTTAAATTGAATTCACTTTATATAGTTGAAAATATGCATACTCCCTATGTATAACATTGGCCAAAATTCATTACAGCTTTCTGACACTGCTTAAGGCATAGAAAAGCATTGGTAGGGCGGATCTGCCCATGGGGTCTTTATTTGCTGTCTTTAACTGCCTACTTCCCTGCAGTGGCTATTGCTGGCAAGCCTATATAGGTCCGAGGCAGAGATGGATAGATGAGGTCATTGAAACAATGAACATGAGCTTTAAGGGAGCTCAGATCAGCAGTGGTTGACAGATGTGCCTGCATGTATATATATATATATATATATATATATATATATATATATATAAAATTGTTACGGATTGCAAGAGCAAAGCCTTTGTGGGCACATTTGCATGTCCCAGCACAGGCTCCCAGAATGCAGTGTAATAACTGTATTTCTAAAAAAAATGAGCAGGAAACAATTTTTTTAACCTATTTTATATACTCAGATGTGAACACAAATGTACTATTTATTTACTGTACTACTGTATGGTGGAGGGCTTCTATCTCTCTTTTGCCCACTATAAATAAAATGATTGTTATGGTAAACTACCTCCCCACAAAATCTACTACACAAGCAAAGGAGCCGGACCCATGCTGATGAGAGGCAGTAACCTCGAAACAGCTGTACGTAGGTGGGATTCCTGGCTTGTGCGTAATCCATCCTGAGCTTTACAAAAAAGCTGTGTAATACAGCAGGCATAAGACATGTTTAAAATGGTTATGGATTGCAAGAGTGAAGCCTTTGTGGGCACATTTGCATGTCCCTTCACAGGTTCCCAGAATGCAGTGCAGTAACTGTATTTGTTGGAATTTTGAGCAGGAAACAAGTTTTTTTGACTTGTTTTAGACATTCAAATGTGAACACAAATGTACTATATATACTGTATATATGTATATGTATTCAAATATGTATTTATATACATTTTTTTATATGCTCACAGTAATGTTGTGATGTCTAAATTTAAATACTCCTTCACTTGCAATACTTCTAACAACTCAATTAGAAGTTTGTGCTACCTTTCAATCAAAAACACGTTTAGTTAGTTGCTAGTGGTCTGTGAAAGAAACCTCTGAAGTAAACTTCATTGGATGTCCATAAAACATTAAAATACGAACATGTAGGTAACTAAACTAAGCGAGAAGAAAAAAAATATGCATATCACTTCCCTGCCACTTTCAAGTTAATTCTTTCATTCCTTTGCAGTTCTATTACTGAACTAGCTTGGAAGAAGAGACTTTGATATGGAAGATCAACGAAAAGGTTTAAAAAATATATATTTGTATAATATTTATAATGCAAATCTGAACTTCGCATTTTTTTGGTTCACTTTAGTAGAGCCTGTGGAGTTTTAACATGAAAAGACACATATCCCCAAATGACACAGCATGTATCATAGTTCAATGAAAAGAAAATGAAATCTGTTTGTGTTTTGAATACCTTCTATCTCTCTGAAGACGCAGAAAACAAAGAGAGTAGTTAAACGGTAATTTGTTGTTTCACGATGCAATCTATAAAAAGAAGGTTTACACGGGATATCATTAGAAGAATCTGCCTTAGATTTGTATCTAAATATATTAGATCATTTTTTCATATTTTTTTTCATTTATTATTTTATTGGTTTTATAATAAAAAAATAGATAAAAATGTTGCATATAATGAAATCTCATATGGAATATTGCCACATAACACTTATTACACATTAAGTATGCCACAATTATTTTTATTGTTGGGTTCAATAACACTGGAGGTAAAATAAACACATGTATATACGAATATTTATATTATGAGACACCCCCATGAAATTGGTGTGTTTCAGCATTGGCCAATGGGGCGCAGGCCTAGGGCAGCACATTTTCCAGGGGCAAATGCAGTGCAGTATATTGAAAAATGTTGAAATATGCACAGAAATATTCATATAGTCAGTGATATCTCTGTCTGTAAGTGAACTTGACACTTTCAGAAATACCATATGTATACACTTTATATTTATATATATATATATATATATATATATATATATATATATATATAGAGAGAGAGAGAGAGAGAGAGAGAGAGAGAGAGAGAGAGAGAGAGAGAGAGAGAATGAAGAGCGAGGCGTTTGTGGGCACATTTGTGTGTCCAAGCTCAACTTCCCAGAATGCAGTGTAATAACTATTTTTCTCGGAATTATGGAAGCAGGTTTTTTAACTTGCTTTAGAGATTCAAATGTGAACATAGATGTACTTTTTTTTATTGTATATATATATATATATATATATATATATATATATATATATATAGCTGTGTTTAAAAGTTTGCATACCCTGGAAGAAATTGTGAAATTCTGGCATTTATTTTGAAAATATCATGCAAAAAGAAAATGTCTTATTTTGAAGGATAGTGATCATATGAAGCTATTTATTATCACATAGTTGTTTGGCTCCTTTTTAAATCAGAATGATAACAGAAATCACCAAAATGACCCTGATCATGGCCACAGGTTAAAATGGCAATTAAAGGTTAATTTCCAACACCGGTGGCTTTTTAAATTGCAATTAGTGTCTGTGTATAAATAGTCAATGAGTTTGTTAGCTCTCACGTGGATGCATTGCGTAGGCTAAATATTGAGCCACGGGGAGCAGAAAAGTACTGTGTGACAAGGTAATGGAACTTCACCTTAATTCCATCCAATAAAGTTATGTTCTGATAAGATACAATGTCTATGGCATCTTTTTAAAAGCCGCTGATTTTTTTACACTTGTCCTATATAGAGACATTGGACTTCCTGGTGGTTTAGTGATTAGGATTTGGTGCTTTCACCACTGCAACCTGGGTTCAATTCCAGTCAGGGAACCAAGAGGTCAGACTACCCTAAAGCCATGCAGGGTTGGGCCTGGTCAGTACTTGGATGGGAGACAACCTAGGAATACTAGGAGCTGTATGCTGTGGCCTATTGGAGAATAAACTGAAAACCCACTCCAGTATCTGTGCCATGATTACCAAGTGGATCAGCATGGTGTGTTATGGTCCATGAGGTCACGGAGAGCCAGACACAAGCACATGTATAGAGACTTCACCATATAGTATACCATATTAAATATGACACTCAATGAGACATATGAGAAGTAATATTTGTACCAAACACACATCCAACACACCACCACCTGGATCTTCAACCTCTGAGAAACGCTAAGACCAGAAGATAGTTCCAGATAGACCAGACACGGGTTGTAACAAGACACCATACATTGACCTCATATATCTTAGGTTTTAAGAGGTGAGAGTCAGACTCATGGATATTTGTCTGTATTTTGTGATTGGATCGGAGTATGAGGATGTTATGCGCTCTCCAGCCACACTCCGTTTTTGTCTCTTTTTTTTTTAGGAAGCCATACCTAACTATGTTTTAGAGAGACCTTTATAAGATCACAAAAGGATATAATGTAATTAAAATAGTTTAATTCATTATTATCCAATTTCCTTTTTCAACATGATTTATAGAACACAAATACAGCAGTTCGGTGCCTACGTTACTCTGTACCTTCATGCTCTATTCTTTTACCAGCAATTAAATATTATTATTTCAATTTGCTTTAATTCGGATACCTTTTAGAGAGCCTTAATTGCCCTGGATAATGTTGAAATTAATAAATCTGTTAAATTCAGACAAGGTTATGCTTGTTCTTTAAAATATTCTAGTGCTTTATGTCAATTGCGTATTGTTTTTATTTTGAATCATCCAATGTGGCAATAACTGGATAATGAGAAAATAAGCTTATGTTTAATAGCTATGATATATATCCAGATAGGTTACCCTCACTGCTTTTATTGTGTGTAGCCAGGGCACATCTTAATGGAATCCTTAAGAACATAATAGAGATACATAGTTTATATACCTTACAAGGACATTGTACAGGATATTGCTGTTGAGAATGTACTTTGTGTGCAATGTACATTTTGTTGCTTAGTTTTTTATTTAAATGAATAATTATGCACAAAATCAAATATTACCATGTTTTTTCAAACTGAGCTATTTTCAAAGTTTTTCTCCTACCCACTAGCAGACCATGAGGTACGTGCAGAAAGTATTTCAAGTGAAACAGGGGAAGTTCCAAATATAGTATAATTTAAAACTAGAGATAATAAAATGTATTTTAACAAGATTGTTATAAAAAATTGCATTGCCCTAAGGTAAATTAACAAGTTTGCATGTTTTGCTGTCAGCCTTTCTAATATATCCACAAACAAGGTCCATATCTCTATATGTACATTACCAATTATTACCAATTACCGATTGGGACTCTGAGGGCCTCATTCAATTGTGATCTGGCCAATTGAATATGGCTCTATATATATTTTTTTACAGAAGTTTTTAGTTAGTGAACTTCTATCCAAAAGCAACAACTTCACTGACTAAAAACCTTTGCCAAAAAAAAAATGCTCTGTGCTTATATAGAGCCCTATTCAATTGTCCAAATCACAATTGAATGAGGTCCTGAGTCATTGAGCCTCATTCAATTGCTTGCTCGCAAGTGGAAGTCGCAAGTTATTTTGCTATTCAATTCCCTTCCGTTTGCGGGCTCTGATCGAGTTATGTGCTACGAGCTGCGATCCATAGCGATTTGTAAAAACGCATGTTAATGCCCTCCAAGTCTTTGATCTTTCACGGCCGCAAGAGTCCCAAACGCTAAAATCGCTTTTCAATTTCTCTGATTCCCCCTCGCTAACTACTCCGTCAAGCCCGCAAGAGATAGAGTATTTAGTGGGTGGATCAGCGAGGCCGACAGCTAAAATTTGCAAGCTTCTATGTTACTTTACTGTAGAAAGATGTATTTTTTTAAATAACATGTAATTGAAAAAATTATACCATATTTGAAACCTCCGCCGCGTCACTTTAAGCATCTGTTCACTCACTGAAACAAAGCATTCACTTATTATGTTGGTACATTTAGGACTGCACTATATATATATATATATATATATATATATATATATATATATATATATATATATATATATATATATATATATATATATATATATATATATATATATATATATATATATATATATATGAATAATCAGAGTATTGCAGTATATAGTGATACCTTTTTTTATTGGACAAACATATTCATAGGTTTCATGACGAGCTTTCGAGAGAGTTCCTCTCTTTGTCGAGTCAGAGTATTGACTCTGACTTGACATAGAGAGGAAGCTCTCGAAAGCTCGTCATGAAACCTATGAATGTTTGTCCAATAAAAAAGGTATCACTATATACTGCAATACTCTGATTATTCATCTGGATTACTGGACATTCACGGCTACCTCACTCTTTATTTATTTATTTATATATATATATATATATATATATATATATATATATATATTTATAGCACATTTGTGTTCACACTTGAAAAAAAACTTGTTTCCTGCTCAGAATATATATATACGTATGTATGTACATCTATCTATGTATCTATCTCTATCTATCTATCTATCTATCTATATACAATTTATTGTTGGTGGATGAACCATAATGACTTTTCTTAAATAATCATCTTATTGGTAGTAATACACATCAAAGAGACATTTGCAAGAGCTCTGAAAGGGTCAAACCTTAGTACATCCGACCCATTGTAGTTCTAAAGCATGAAGCTCCTCTTCCTAAAATTGCTTAACTGGCCAGGTAATACATTATCCAGGTTACCTTTGGATCATTGTGCTCTGGACAGTAGGTAAAAGAACACCAAGGTAAAGTGCTGAGGTCTGTACCTTGTGTACACCAACATCCAAGGTGACACCAACGCATCAGTGAGCCCCATCACTGGACCCAGCAGAATATTAATCTACCTGGAATACCTGCACGTCAGTGAAGCATTACCTAATAGATAACTATAAAATCAAAAGAGTAACTGAAGTGCACTGATTCGATCTGTGAGAAACTGCAAACAAAGCTAATATATGTATTGCAGATATACCCCTGTAGCACTTATTAACCCCTTCTGGATCGCTATCTTGTTGTGGTGTAGGAGCTTAAGTACCTCAATGAAGCTGTGAGCTATACCATGTAGGATCACCCAAGATGGGAAGGTCATAGTAGAGAGTTAAGACAAATAGTGGTCCACTGGAGAAGGAAATGGTAACCCACTCCAGTATCTTTGCCAATAAAACCTCATGGATGAGCACAACCAGAGACATAATGTTGCGCCTGGCATGGTCCATATGGTCACAGAGAGTTGGACACGATTTAGCAACTAAATAACAACAGGCACTTATTAATGTTATCAAACTATAGGAAATATCTATTCATAGTTAAAAAGACTGGGTGTGCTAAAACCTTAGGGAGTAACTAGGCAGATTTGATAAATTACTCTCTGGTGTATGAGCATGCCCAGGTTATTCTTTTTCTTGTGGCTTTACACTGAAGACAATATATTCGCAGAACTAGGGGTTGTTAGCAATTATTGACAATGATCCTAGATCTCCGTTTTTCCTTAGTGGTATCAGAAAGCCAGATTAATAGGTAAACAGTGCAATTTCCAATTTATGTTTATTATAGGAAAACTATTGGATCTATCCTCTTATGGTAGCGTAGCACAAGGCAGCAGCAGTGGTGAGCATCCGCTAGATGGCGCTGCCGATATTCTGGTCCCATATCATAAAGCAGCGCCATCTAGCAGTTGGAGGCCGCACTGCAGCGGCGGACATGTCCCGACACCATAACAGGATAGATCCAACCTATTACCAAACACTTTAAGCAAAAACTGACAATTAAACACATTTCCTATGTAATGAACGCTTCTCATATTTTTATTTTAGATATGTTTTTTTTTAAATATAGAATACATGTTTTTAAGAATAACACAACTTTTCTTAGTTCTGAACTTAACACTCTTGTGTGATTAGTTATTTCTCTCTATGAAGCAAGCAGGTCCTGCTTTACTAATTATGTAGAGTGGTTGTAGCAGCCTTATTTGTTTCTGGCAGTGTTAGTAGCAGGACTGCAGTGGCCATATTTGTTACTGGCACAGGTATTGGTTGTAAGTTTTTTATAATAAAGTTGCCCCAGTATAGTGCCTACACATGCTGCTGATCTGCAGTACTTACACAGGAGTGTGCAGTTGGAGTCCTAGGTCAGCCATTTTACTCTGACTTGATAATGAGATTATTTAAAATCTCTACGCTATACACAAGGAAGGAAGTTGACAGGTGAAGGGGCTCATGATGAGCGCCGAAGGTGCTCACATTGGGTGGCAAACGGCATTGTCAGCATTCAAATTTTATTGCCGCCATTTTTGACGGGCAAGTCGCTAGTGTATATATATATAGTTTTCATTGTGCATTGGCCCTTTAAATAATTGTCTCAATAGGGCTAATAAACATCTAGGAGATATCCATAAAATATATTTTATGTAGTTCAATGCTTCCAAGAAACAAAATGTACTGAATTATATTTAATAACTTAAAAAATACTTCTCTTCACACAACACTGAGACTTAATTCACAAGCGCACTTGAAGCCATCGCCCTTAGCATGTGATGGGTCATTGGTCTGTAATTCAGATACTGGCTTCTTTGGGATTTAAACTAAATAAGTGAGTATCAAATCAGTAATTTCTGAAATATGACTGGCAGGTCAAATGTCCTAATGAAATGCTGCCAGAAGCAGTAATGAATGGAGATAAAGAACTTGCAAGTCTGAAGTTACTAGAAGGAACTTCTAATTCAATAAACATTGCAAATCCTCGAACAGTTTAACTTATAATTTTAATGTTATTATCCAGTAAGTCATGCAGTAAAATTATTCCCATGTGCCAATTAGATTTCTGTAAAGATCATTGAATTCATGACCATTCCTCTATGTATTTTTGGGATTAAGTGAAACAATTGAAGGCATCCCTACAGGCTGCTTGACAGCAGAGCTATATCCTGAGGAGTTCAAGTCCAAAGTTTGCTTTAATAGAAAAAAAGTAGTTTTGCAACTATATAATCCAATAGGATAAAAATGTAAAGTAAAACGGAAAAGGCCCCATTTGTTGAATAAATTAAAAATATGCATAAATATAAACCTAATTGCATTGGGCTGTAATGATTTATTCCCGGCAGAAGTGTCTTAAAAAACTGATATATCTAGTAATAGTAATGGGAGTGATAAAGAAGAAAAGCATGCACAGTCGGAAAAAAATTGAGCCATGTTCTTTTTTTTTTTTTATGTTAAACTTATTTTGCACATTTTCACATAGGCATACTCTTCTTCATTATTACCCCACACTGCTAATCTTACTGAATTGCTGATGATAGTACCATTAGGTCGGAGTGTTTATCTTTCAATCATTTCTTTTATCATTTAATTCATACATAAAATAACGATATCAATTATAAGGCACTTCCATTTAGAATATTTAATTAGAACCAACTGCAATTATATGTATTTGTATGTCTAATCTTCCATTCTGCAATAAATGTAACCTTTACATTGTATTATTATTTTATTATCTTTTATTTGTATCGCGCCAACATATTCCGTCGCGCTGTACAGGGGATAAGAACAGGAGAAATACACGTTTAACAAATTCAAAAGTTGAAGGGCATTGTAACTTGTTGTTTTACACCATTAAATCAGCCCTATTCATTCCCCCTCCCACGTCTTAATGCATGTTACCTACTATTGATAAGCATTATAACAGCACAGGGCTAGCACATGCTCATAATGCTTAATGCAATTTAATATGAGGCTGACAAGAGTACCTCTCAAGGCTTTTCTTTTGTTCTTGTTTTTACCTCTCAAGGCTTTCAACCAAGTGTTATAACCACTATGAGCATGTGCAACACCCCAGGAAGTGATAACATTTGCATTGTAGGGAAAGGCTTAATGAGGCTGATAGCTAGGACTAAAATCTATGCCTATGTAATATTTAGCTTACTAAATAATTTTATGTTCACGCCTTATATAGCTATTAATGTTCCCCTGATTATAATGGTTCTTTAATGTAACATTTCTACACTATATATCATTAATGGATGCAAAAACAGAAAGCACAATGTACCTTTCATATGGAAAATCTATTTTTATTACAGAATATCACAACAAGCAAAACTCTAATTTATAATAAAAAGTTGGAAAAAACATGCAACCATGGCTTTGGTAAAAATATCTGTGAAATCTTCTTTGCGGTCTCTTGAAAAAATGAAATTAGATCCCATTTTAATAGTGGGTGTTCTTTATACATTTTCCTGCACTCACAGCTGTTGGTAAAAGAAAACAGATTTAAAAGAAAATAAAAAGGCAGGGAATAGACCACTTATAAATGACATTATAGTCAGGTCCATAAATATTGGGACATCGACACAATTCTAATCTTTTTGGCTCTATACACCACCACAATGGATTTGAAATGACACTAACAAGATGTGCTTTAACTGCAGACTTTCAGCTTTAATGTGAGGGTATTTACATCCAAATCAGGTGAACGGTGTAGGAATTACAACAGTTTGTATATGTGCCTCCCACTTTTTAAGGGACCAAAAGTAATGGGACAATTGGCTGCTCAGCTATTCCATGGCCAGGTGTGTGTTATTCCCTCATTATCCCATTTACAAAGAAAAGATAAAAGGTCCAGAGTTCATTTCAAGTATGCTATTTGCATTTGTTGCTGTTAATTCTCAATATGAGATCCAAAGAGCTGTCACTATCAGTGAAGCAAGCCATCATTAGGCTGAAAAAACAAAACAAACCCATCAGAGAGACAGCAAAAACATTAGGTGTGGCCAAATCAACTGTTTGGAACATCCTTAAAAAGAAAGAACGCACTGGTGAGTTCAGCAACACCAAAAGACCCGGAAGACAACAGAAAACAACTGTGGTGGATGACCGAAGAATTCTTTCCCTGGTGAAGAAAACACCCTTCACAACAGTTGGCCAGATCAAGAACACTCTCCAGGAGGTAGGTGTATGTGTGTCAAAGTCAACAATCAAGAGAAGACTTCACCAGAGTGAATACAGAGGGTTCACCACAAGATGTAAACCCTTGGTGAGCCTCAAAAACAGGAAGGCCAGATTAGAGTTTTCCAAACAACATCTATAAAAGCCTTCACAGTTCTGGAACAACATCCTATGGACAGATGAGACTAAGATCGACTTGTACCAATGTGATGGGAAGAGAAGAGTATGGAGACGGAAAGGAACTGCTCATGTTCCAAAGCATACCACCTCATCAGTGAAGCATGGTGGTGGTAGTGTCATGGCGTGGGCATGTATGGCTGCCAATGGAACTGGTTCTCTTGTATTTATTGATAATGTGACTGCTGACAAAAGCAGCAGGATGAATTCTGAAGTTTTTCCGGCAATATTATCTGCTCATATTCAGCCAAATGCTTCAGAACTCATTGGACGGCGCTTCACAGTGCAGATGGACAATGACCCGAAGCATACTGCAAAAGCAACCAAAGAGTTTTTTAAGGGAAATAAGTGGAATATTTTGTAATGGCCAAGTCAATCACCTGACCTGAATCCGATTGAGCATGCATTTCACTTGCTGAAGAAAAAACTGAAGGGAAAATGCCCCAAGAACAAACAGGAACTGAAGACAGTTGCAATAGAGGTCTGGCAGAGCATCACCAGGGATGAAACCCAGCGTCTGGTGATGTCTATGCGTTCCAGACTTCAGGCTGTAATTGACTGCACAGGATTTGCAACCAAGTATTAAAAAGGGAAAGTTTGATTTATGACTGTTAATCTGTCCCATTACTTTTGGTCCCTTAAAAAGTGGGAGGCACATATACAAACTGTTGTAATTCCTACACCGTTCACCTGACTTGGATGTAAATACCCTCAAATTAAAGATGAAAGTCTGCAGTTAAAGCACATGTTGTTTGTTTCATTTCAAATCCATTGTGGTGGTGTATAGAGCCAAAAAGATTAGAATTGTGTCGATGTCCCAATATTTATGGACCTGACTGTATGCACACAATATCACAATGTCCTTGTTAAAATGACTTGTCATTTATGGCTCCTTTTAAGATAGCTATGCACTATCCCGATCATCTTTTGTAAAGCAAATAATTATTTGGATATATACTACAGTGGCACAGGGCACAATTTGTTATAATTTGTTTTATAGCAGTGATAAAAAATAATCTACTACTATAATTATTCCTTAGTAACAGTAAATGAGATTGAAAAAAAATTATTGATACTCTTGACAGGCTCCAATACAGAATGGCAGTCTTTCAATATAATTGACGAGAAACCTTATTTGAATCAAATCATCAGATTCTTTGAGGATTCTGATTGTATGTACAGTAATACATTTTCTATTTATGCACAACACTTCCTCAGAGCTGAATCACGAGTGTGTGTGTTGTTGATCAGTGAAAAGTAAGTGGGAAAAGAGGGAAGAGAGAGTCATGGTAAAGATAACTGGATACGATTGAAATAGACATATACAACCACCAAATCTAAGAAGAAAAACAAAAACAAAAGAAAGGGTGAGCAGAATGCAGGAGAAGGGCAGAACTCTGCCTAGCCAACCCCTTCAAGAAAGCTAAACCAGACATATGGACATATGGCTCATTCCCTCTCACTGGCCTAGAAGCAGGCACCTTGCATCATTCACTGCAAATTAACTCTCCAGAAATGTAAACACTTCACACACAAAACTTCCACCAATGTATCATGGATTCCACCAAGGTCCTGTAGAGGCATCAAAATGTATTTTTCTTTCTAATTAAGAACTAGATCTATATTTTTTCCATTGTGCGTCGGTTCTTTAATTTTAACTATTAACTTCAGTTTTGCTCTAATGGTGTCAGACATTTTATCCCAGGATTAGACATCTGGGACAAATACGAGGAATTGTGTATTCAGATAACATCACTATTCAGCACTGTTGAAAGATTGCCAGTACAATAGGACTGAATAGAGTTGAAGAGAGTAGACTCCAATATAATTACCCTCCAGTTTAGGCAATAGGTAGACTAATAAACTAAGATAGACTTGACCATGATATGAGCAGATCTGCTAAAATGAAGATCTGTTGTAAAAACTCTGTACATAAAGCTGCTAATTTCATAAATATGTGAGGCGTTTCTCAAATTACAATAGTCCTTTAACTTGAATGCTCTTTTACAAAGGACTTTTTAATTGATTCGTCCACTAGCCTGGTATACATGAGATCACTGTATAAAGCCAATCTGGCACACGCACTTGTCCCTCACTTGCCCCGAGTGATGTCATCCATCCTTTCTCAATTTGTTTCAATTATGGCTTGAATTCTTCACAAGTCCCCCCCCCCCCCCCCCCCCCCCATGAAGATCAGACACAGATGACAAGATGGCAGCTCACATTCTGAGTTTTTGAAGTTTAATTGTTTAAAGCATGTTGGATACTTATGTGCATTACAGATGCAGCAAATAATTTTCTAAAATGAGCACATAACAAAAGAAAAGCATTACACACAGCTGTATTGTCAGCTAATTACTTATTTATGTATAATTTGGTGTTTTGTTACACTGTGTTACTTATTATATACAGGCAAACAAGCATATGTATATTTGTTATTGTATATTAAGTGTTTTTATATACCGGTATCTATATATCTATATGCAATTATCACTCCCTCCTCCCAAGCACGTAGTCTTGGGTTCTTCTTGATCCTGCCCTCTCTTTCATTCCCTATATAAATTCACTCACCCAAACTCGTCCATTTTATTTAAAAAAACATCTCCAAAATACATCAATTTCTTACACAACTAAAATTCAAATTCATTTTCTCCTCATATCTTTTCTCGACTACTGCAAGTCGCTCCTCGCTGGCCTCCCTATCACCCGTATGTATCCACTCCAATGTATAATGAATGCGTCCACTAGACTTATCTACAATACCCAACGCTCAGTGTCTGCAGCACCTCTCTGTCAGTCAGTCCAATGGCTTCATGTAGCTTCCAGAATAAATGTAAAATCATGACCCTAAAGTATAAAGCCCTCAACAGTAATGCACCCCTTATGTCTGCTCCAAATACTCCCCAAACCTCCCACTCTGTTGTTCTAATGACTTTCTTCTTTCCTCCTCTCTTATTACCTCCTCTCATTCCTGTCTTTAAGACTTTTCTCGTTTTGCCCCAATTCTCTGGACCTCCTTGCCTCACTCCACTAGACTTTCATCCAGTCTCAAGTCCTTCAAAACCTTACTAAAACACATTTATTTTAATGAGCCTTATCACATTCATACTTAATATGCACAATGTATCTATCACCTTATCCCTTAGATTGTAAATTTGCGAGTTTTTAATCATATGTATTGATATTGTTTTTATGTTCTGTTTCATCCTACGCATAGTGCTGCTCGTTGGCGCATTATAAATATGAGATAATAATAATAATAATAATTATCTATCTGTCTATCTATTCAAGAGTTGAAATGCATTGTGGGCTCATTTGCATGCCCCCGCCCATGTCCCTCCTTAGTCCCCTTATCTCTGCTCCATACCCCCTATCCTGCTGCGTCTGTCGCAATCTCTGGGCTCCCTAGGCCTTCCTCAGGTGTGGGTGGAAGGCTAATCGCAACTCTCATGCCAATTGGTGTGATGTGTGGCACTGGCTGGGCGCTTGCTGTGGTGTACCAGCTGTGTCTGCCGCAATCTCTGGGCTCCTTCGGCTCTTCTGAGCCTTGCTCTGGTGTGGGGCGGGTGGTCTAAGTGCGTCTCTCATTGTAGTATTGCAGTGTATAGTGATACCTTTTTTTATCAGACAAATATTTTAGTTACAGGGACAAGCTGTCAAGAGTTGCACTTCTCTTTATCAGCCATATTGATTAACGTTTACATGAGCATTTGAGTATACAGAGCAGGGATTCGAGTTAAAAACAAATCCACATAGATATAGAATACATTCTCAAAGGCTCTCTGACACTCCTTAGTAAGTAAGAGGCCAGGATACCCCTGAGTAACTATATTGTTAATTGTATCTATCTATCTATCTATCTATCTACATATCTCTAAATATGTGTGTATTTATTTCCATTCACAAGGGTATTATGCTCTGTGTACTGTAACCATATTAGTCACACAATAAACACTTTATTTTTATGATCTCACAGTCCCATGTGTTACTTTTCCTTTAATATATATATATATATATATATATATATATATATATATATAAAATGCCTCTGTACTATGTTTTTTTTTTCTATTATTATCATTACTCTACTCACACAGTCTCTGGGGCAGGCAGTAGTCTCATGGTGTTTACACCTTTCAGCCATTATCACACGTTAACAAAGTAATTTGGTGATCTGAACGCTGAGACATTCCTAGCAGAGCCTTCAGTATTAATTAGCAGTCTGTGTAAACTATGCAGTCCCTGCACTGAAGAAGTTTCCTTCATGCTCTCCCTTTTTCTCATAATATCCGTAGAGCATCAACAAAGGTCCGCATAGCTAGAATTATGGTATTTCCAGCAGTAACATACGGATGTGTTAGCTGAACGCTAACGAAGGCTGAGCGCCATAGAATTGACGCCTTTGAATTGTGGTGTTGCAGCCTGGACTGCAAGAAGATCCAATAAATCAATACTACAGGAAATCAAGCCAAACTGTTCATTGGAAGGTTTGATCATGAGGCTAAAACACAAACATTTTGACTGTATCATGAGAAGACATGATTCCATAGAAATGACTTGAAGGCACACGAAGAAGGGGACGGCAGAGGAGGAGATGGATAGATGAGGTTATTGAAGCAATGGACATGAGTTTGATGGAGCTCAGAGGGGCAGTGTCGGGCATATTTGGGAGTCGGATACGACTAAACGACTAAACAAGAACATCCTTAGAGCAGTGTTTCTCAAAAACACCATAATGCAGTTTTGTCATTTATGTTGTATAAATACATTTATTTATTTCAAACTCGTCATTCCCACCATCTCCATACTTCCATCCACTCTCTCTTTATATACTCACTCTTGTCACATAACAGAGCATGGGAAATTGTAAAACTAGTTTTTACTAATAAAAAATACCTTTTGATGCCTTTGCATGATATTTTGGTGGAAGTTTTGTGTGAGAGAAATATTTACTGGAGAGCTGTGCTTGCCTCTATTGATACAAGCTTCTACTTCTGGGCTTCTGGGGCATTGAGTGTGGAGTCAATTTCAAGCACACCTCTCATAATCAAGCTCTCAAGAATTGATGTAACACTGACAATATGGGTCCCTCTATTCATAAAGGAAGTCTTCATTTTTTTTTATTTCCCCTAAATATGTTTTTAAGTCCATGGTTTAAGCAGCTGATAATGTTAGTTTGTAACAAACTACACAAACAAGTAATTTTTTTCTTGAACTACAAGGGTCCAACTAGTATAGGTATATCAGACAATAATCCAATTGACAGTTGTGGGTATAAGAAGGGATTTTCCCCAAATTAAACAATTAGAATATTGCCAGGAATAAGACACACTCCGTAAATGCATTCAGTATTAGATAGATGGGGAGGTAGATAGATGGGGAGGTAGATAGATGGGGAGGTAGATAGATGGGGAGGTAGATAGATGGGGAGGTAGATAGATGGGGAGGTAGATAGATGGGGAGGTAGATAGATGGGGAGGTAGATAGATGGGGAGGTAGATAGATGGGGAGGTAGATAGATGGGGAGGTAGATAGATGGGGAGGTAGATAGATGGGGAGGTAGATAGATGGGGAGGTAGATAGATGGGGAGGTAGATAGATGGGGAGGTAGATAGATGGGGAGGTAGATAGATAGATGGATGGATGGGTAGATGGATGGATGGATGGGTAGATGGATGGATGGATGGGTAGATGGATGGATGGATGGGTAGATGGATGGATGGATGGGTAGATGGATGGATGGATGGGTAGATAGATGGATGGATGGGTAGATGGATGGATGGATGGGTAGAAAGATGGATGGATGGGTAGAAAGATGGTGGATAGGTAGATAGATAGAATGATAGAAGATGGCTAGATAGATAGATAGAATGATAGAAGATGGCTAGATAGATAGGTAGAATGATAGAAGATGGCTAGATAGATAGGTAGAATGATAGAAGATGGCTAGATAGATAGGTAGAATGATAGAAGATGGCTAGATAGATAGGTAGAATGATAGAAGATGGCTAGATAGATAGGTAGAATGATAGAAGATGGCTAGATAGATAGGTAGAATGATAGAAGATGGCTAGATAGATAGATAGAATGATAGAAGATGGCTAGATAGATAGATAGAATGATAGAAGATGGCTAGATAGATAGATAGAATGATAGAAGATGGCTAGATAGATAGAATGATAGAAGATGGCTAGATAGATAGAATGATAGAAGATGGCTAGATAGATAGAATGATAGAAGATGGCTAGATAGATAGATAGGTAGAATGATAGAAGATGGCTAGATAGATAGATAGGTAGATGGATGGGTAGATAGATAGGTAGATGGATGGGTAAATAGATAGGTAGATAGATAGGTAGATGGATGGGTAAATAGATAGGTAGATAGATAGGTAGATGGATGGGTAAATAGATAGGTAGATAGATAGGTAGATGGATGGGTAAATAGATAGGTAGATAGATAGGTAGATGGATGGGTAAATAGATAGATAGAAAATACATAGAAAATAATTATTTAAAATACCTGGTACCTCTTAAAAAAAAAAAAAAACATAGGCTTATGTAGATAGCCAGACATGAATATGTACATAGACAGACTAATATATACAGATAGTCCTGTATGTAAGTTTATGTAGATAGATGGGTAGATAGATAGATAGATAGATGGTTAGGTAGATAGATGGGGAGCTAGATAGATGGGGAGATAGTTGAGTGGATTGATGGGTAGAAAGATGGCAGATAGGTAGATAGATAAATAGATTGATGGGTAGATTGATAGAAGATGGCTAGATAGATAGGTAGATAGGTAGATATAAAGATAGATGGTTAGGTAGATAGATGGGGAGATAGATAGATGGGGAGATAGATAGATGGGGAGATAGATAGATGGGGAGATAGATAGATGGGGAGATAGATAGATGGGGAGATAGATAGATGGGGAGATAGATAGATGGGGAGATAGATAGATGGGGAGATAGATGAGTGGATGGATGGGTAGAAAGATGGTGGATAGGTAGATAGATAAATAGATATATAAATAGATAGAATGATGGGTAGATTGATAGAAGATGGCTAGATAGATAGATAGATAGATAGATAGATGGATTTGTTTATTCTTATTTCCCATCAAATCTCTATTTTTATATGTAGGCTAAAAACAAAATACAAAATTCGAACCACAGCACTGTAAGCAATTATACTGTTGACTTCCATTAGTTTTAACAGAAATGTGCAGAAAATGCAAATGCTATATTTAGAATCAAACAAAATAAATATATTTATATTAGAGATATGAGACCATGTAAACATATTCATAAAATTTATTATCCTTTATGAATTGTTGGCAAACACAACAGATGATCATGTTCTAAGTGTTTGTCGACACACCGGCGCTCACCCACCTGCTAAGAGGTGCAACGCTTTAATGAAATTGTTTGACTATCAAGAACAGTTGCTAAGATACAGTGTTCTTGTTTCTATGGATTTGATGCTTACAGATTCCTGTTATCAAATAATGATTAGAGTATGTGCTAACCTCAAGGTGCTCGGTGCAGCCAAGGGTGTACTGTGTCACAAATTAGTAAACGGTCTGCCTGAGCAGGTTCCTGCAGGGAAATCGTGAGCTTGGAGATTTATGCATTAATTTTACATATCCATGTGAAGGACGACATGAGCTGTCTTCATGAGCGCTTTGTCATTACATGAGATTGTGTTTCTACTTAAAATGTTTCCTCTAGAACTCATCACTTACCTGAAACACATACAGACTGCTGCACTCTATTAATAAAGATTGGAAGCTCTTTATGTTGTGAAAATTTGAATAGATGTATTTTGGTAAAAAAACAGAAATCATAATATATTTACTTATATGAATAAAATATATTTATATTCTGGTATCAACACATATAACCTATATTGTTATGTCTCATGTTCTTGCTTTTATTTATTTTGAACAGATTGATACTATACTAATTTCTAACGGTAATGTGTATATATATATATATATATATATATATATATATATATATATATATATATATATATATATATATATATATATATATATATACACACACAGTGTGGGGGGGGGGGGGGGGGAGTATTTGATCCCCTGATGATTTTGAACGTTTGTCCACTGAAAAAGAAATGATCAGTCTATATTTTTAATGCTAGGTGTATTTTAACAGTGAGAGACAGAATAACAAAAAAAAAGACAAACAAGAAAAACGTATGTCAAAAAAGTTATAAATTGATTTGCAGGTCTGAGGGAAATAAGTATTTGATCCACTATCAATCAGCAAGAAGTCTCCCAGGTGTCTTTTATACAGGTAATGTGCTGAGATTAGGAGCACTCTCTTAAAGGAAGTGCTCCTAATCTTAGCTTGTTACCTGTATAAAAGACACCTGTCCACAAAAGCAATCAATCAGATTCCAAACTCTCCAACATGGCCAACACCATAGAGCTGTCCAAGGATGTCAGGGACAGAATTGAAGACCTACACAAGGCTGGAATGGGCTACAAGACCATCGCGAAGCAGCTTGGTGAGAAGTTGACAACAGTTGGTGCGATTATTCACAAATGGAAGAAACACAAAATAACTGCCAGTCTCCCTCGTTATGATGCTCCATGCAAGATCTCACCTTGTGGAGTTTCAATGATCATGAGAACCGTGAGGAATCAGCCCATAACTACACGTGAGGATCTTGTTAATGATCTCAAGGCAGCTGGGGCCGTAGTCACCAAGAAAACAATTGATAACACACTACACCATGAAGGACTGAAATATTCCCGCTCCGGTAAAGTCCCCCTGCTCAAGAAAGCACATGTACAGGCCCGTCTGAAGCTTGCCAATGAACATCTGAATGATTCAGAGGAGAAACGTGTGAAAGTGTTGTGGTCAGATGAGACCAAATTCAAGCTCTTTGGCATCAACTCATCTCTCCGTGTTTGAAGGAGGAGGAGGAATGCTGCCTATAACTCCAAGAACACCATCCCCACCGTCAAACATGGAGGTGGAAACATAATGCTTTGGGGGTGTTTTTCTGCTAAGGGGACAGGACGACTGCACAGCAAGTGCAAAATGGGTCGTAGACGGGTATTCCAGCATGACAATGACCCAAAACACACATCCAAGGCAACAAAGGAATGGCTCAGGAAGAAGCACGTTAAGGTCCTGGAGTGGCCTAGCCAGTCTCCAGACCTTAATCCCATAGAAAATCTGTGGAGGGAGCTGAAGGTTCGAGTTGCAAAACATCAGCCTCAAAACCTTAATGAGATGTGTGCAAACATGGTGGGCAACTACAAGAAACGTCTGACCTCTGCGATTGCCAACAATGCTTTTGCCACCAAGTACTGAGTTGAAGGGGTCAAATACTTATTTCCCTCCTTGACCTGCAAATCAATTTATAACTTTTGACACGCCTTTTTTTTATTTTTATTCTGTCTCTCTCTGTTAAAATACACCTACCATTAAAATTATAGACTGATCATTTCTTTGTCAGAGGACAAACGTTCAAAATCAGCAGGGGATCAAATACTTTTCCCCCCACTGTATATATACATTCAACAGTTTTACTTTTGTATATAGAGTGGCGTAAAAAGCTAAACTTTACAAAAACATATAATAATAATAATAATAATAATAATAATAATACTGAAAATGTACGTTAATTTTTTTCAGAATTAGATTTTGATTCTCCAAATCTCCACTTATGATGTTTACTAATTAATGCTTCAAATAATCAAATAGGTTTAATCCATTATCATTATTATTATTATTATTATTAGCTTTTATTTGTAACGAGCCAACATATTCCCTAGAGTTGTACAGGGGATAGGAACAAGGAAAAATACATTAACAACTGCAGAAAATGGAGGGTCCTGTTTTGAGCTTAAAATCTTTGTAGAATGTGCGTTTTCCCAAAGCCCCCTTCAAGATTGGAAATTCGCTACTTACAATCAAAATGCCACATAAGGGTAAAATCTGTAATGTGCTATTATGAGGAACTTAACTTAAAGGCATATTTAGGTTCATGGATTATGAGTGCATTTGATAGAGGACAATCTGTAGTGTATGAAAACATGTTTTTGCATGAAAAAGTCCTGCAATAAACATTACTTACTTACATGAACTTACCCTGAAGTAAGTAAAGTTTCTTCAATTTTCTGGCAGTTGAATTTAAGAATAAATGTCCTCTAAAAACCCAGGCAAAATTAGCATAACATTCATAATTTGTTTTTGTCAATCAGAGGCTGCCACAAAGTTGTAGCATAGCATCATGGGATTCGTAGTCTGGCACATACATATCCATGTAAGAAGGTTGCTATGTATTTTCATATAAGAGTCTCTCTCTCTCTCTCTCTCTCTCTCTCTCTCTCTCTCTCTCTCTCTCTCTCTCTCTCTCTCTCTCTCTCTCTCTCTCTCTCTCTCTCTCTCGGGAGAGTATTCCACCGCAAGTTTCTACAGCTCATTTCAACTCTTACATTCACTCTCCATTTTATTCCACCTCAGTATCTGCAGCACATTCTCACAGTCTCTGCAGCTCATTCCACCTGAGTCCCTGCAGCCCAGTTCCTACAGCAAAGAATTACATAGATTTCACATCTAAAATACAATAATACTGCTATACCAAACACTGGCTGCAGTGCTAGGGTTCAGCCTTGGTTACTTCTCTGCACCTTTTGCTGGAAGTCAATTCTATCTATTGGCCATTGCTGCAGATTTCTTTCTTCTCTCTCTCTGTCTCTTTTTCTCTCACTCTATTTCATTGAATACACAAGGCATATAGCACTGCACAGCTTTTAGGTAAGTAACAAACTGGATAAACTCCGTACTTGAATGCTGTTATCTACTGGCGACGTACGCAGCTCCGGGGGTGTGGAGATCCAGATATCAGTTGACTGCAAATAAATCTTTAAGTATATTGAACTTTTTAATGTAATACATATTTTACTGTTAATCAGTGTCTGTTAAATAAGACCCATTTAAAACCAGCGAAACAAGCAGCCAACGACTTACGGCTTATGGGCAAAAAAAGGATATGGGACGTGGAAAGTTGAACTGCGCACCCAGAAACCCTTTGTTCTCTGAAGCCCGTAAATGCTGCACTATTAAATTGCAATGAATCCACTGGCGCTCAACTCCATAACCCGCAAATGGAGCCAAGAAGCCAACTGGTGTTAGAGAGGACCCACTAGGGGGTTAAAGTCCTATCTGTAGCACTGTAAATGCAAATATACACACACTAGAGTACTGATAATTGAAGGGAAAGTGATGTTAGGTATTAAATTAATAGCACAACATTCTCAAGCTCGCAGATCTGCAATATAAAATACTTTTATTTCTGTGTAATTTACATGTTATATCGATACTGGCAATCAATTTGTTAATACATATAATTGAACTTGCATGGACTTGAATATCATATTTACTGATTTATTAATATTGCATTTTTTCTGGAATGCGGGTCCGATCATAACCCGTAACTGAAACCCGTAAGGCTTTGTAATCTAACCTCCATTTTTCAGTGACGTAATGATGACGATCTCATTTGCCATTGGCTCCATCTAAACCCGTAACTACGGGTTTGACTAATTGATCATGTTCACAGCCGCACATCCAACGGCGGAAGAAAGGTTTATGGGCTTGCAACTCTGGCCTGTAACTCGCGGCATGGTGGAATTTAATAGCTCTGTAACGCAGCCGTTTTTAAAGCCCGCAGCCTTTGCAGGTGTGCAGATGCTGCTACGAGGGTTCTAATTTAATGGGACTGCTGGTGTGTTATAATTTAGGGAAAGTACATTTCTTCTTTCAATATTTGGAAACATTTGTCCATTCTTTATTGCCATTATTAAGATGGAAGATTTATCACACAAACTTAATATATATGTGTATGTGTGTATATATATATATATATATATATATATATATATACACAATATATATATACAATATATATATACAATATATATATATATATATATATATATATATACACAATATATATATACAATATATATATACAATATATATATATATATATATATATATATATATATATATATATATATATATATATATATATATACTATATATATATATATATATATATACAATATATATATATATATATATATATATATATATATATATATATATATATATATATATATATATATATATATATATATATATATATATATATATATATATATATATATATATATATATCACAGGCAATGATTTAATTGAATGTTCTGTTCAAGGTAAATGTCTGTATGTTTGGTAAGTGCTGTAATTTTTATTGTGTAACCTTTCACGTATCTTGCAATACTTCCAAGATTTTTGGACAAACATTTGCCCTTGAACACACTTTCCTTTTAATAACCTTGTACCCAGTCAGTTGTGCAAAACATCCACATCAGGCTGAGATGCCTTGTTTTATACTGATTTCAGGGGTCCTTTTTAAAGTAGCACTGTAGTTAGGCAACATCTTCACATGTTTGTGAAGCAAGCAGCAAAATACCATTTGGAGTATTTAGAACATAAAAACATATTTAGAGAAAATCTTGTATCTTGTTACATTTTTTTTAAAGCGAAACAGAATACAATATTTACAAAATAATGAGTGCAATTACTTATTTTAAATTGTATATAAACATTTTGCACATTATCAAGTCAAGTTCTCCAAAATATTATGTTATAACTTAAAGCGCCACTGTAGAGGTGAAGCAACATGGTTTAATTTGTTTAGTTATTAATTGATTGCATCAAAGTCAGTATTAGAGGATTATTTAAGTCCTAGGCCCCTTCCTTCTCTCCATCTATACATCCTTATTTGGAACCCTAATAAAATGTTTTGGAATCCAGTATCATCTCTATGCAGATGACACACATCTCTCTCACTGTCAACAACGCCATCATCACTCCCACCTCCCAGGCCCTTTGTCTTGGAGATCTACAGGACCAGTCCCTCTTTTTCATTCCTCACATACAGTCACTAACAAAATCCTGCCTGCTTCATCTAAATAACATCTCCAAAATATGTCATTACCTCACACAAGATACAACTAAGATTCAAATATGCTCTCACATCATATCTCGTCTTGACTGTTTCAACGCATTCCTTGCAGGCCCCCCATCTACCATTTGTCCCCACTTCAATCCATAATGAACGCCTCCACTAGACTCATCTACCGTACTCAACGCTCAGTGTCTGCAGCTCCTCTCTGTCAATCACTCCACTGGCTCCTTGTTCCATCCAGAATAAAGTCATGACCCTAACTTACAAAGCCCTCAACTACAGCATACCCCCTTACATCTCTGCTCTTATCTCCAAGGACTTCCCACCCGCCCTCTTCATTATGCTAACAACCTTCTTCTTTCTACCTCTCTTATCAGGTCCTTTCATTCCCGTTCTTCAGGACTTTTCTTGTGCTGCCCCTATCCTCCTGAACTCCTGGGCTCGCTCCACCAGACTATCTCCCTGACTCAAAACCTTCAAATCCTTATTAAAAACGCATCTGTTTAAAGAAGCCTATCACCTTCCACGTTATCTTGCACAACTTATCTTTCACTCTCCTGTACCCAAACCCTTTAGATTGTACGTTTGTGAGTTTTCAACCTTTCAAGGTGCTTTGGGGAAAGCACTATGGACACTGGATTGAAAGCCCAAAGACCGGGCCTTCCATCCTTGGCAACGTATTAATATTGCTATTGTTTTTGCCTTGATCGTAACTCGTATAGAGCAACAGAATATGTTGGTGTGTTACAAATAAATGAAGATGAACAAGAAAATTAAAATATATAAAACTTACATTTGAATTTTGTCTCAGGCTTCAATATTTATGAGAGAGAATCTGCTTAGGGGTTTGTCCTGATCCTTTATCTCCATGCTTTCCTGCAGGCAAACATAGACTGGTGAGAAAAAAATGTAGGACCTCATGGATATATAATAGATGGTGGAGAGAACCGTGTTAATCCTTGAAAAAGTAAAGTTCAAATATAAGTTTAAAAACTTCATTACACTTATTTTCTTCAAATAATGCTTTTATGGGTAATAACTCAATAAATTATTAAAATCCTTTTTTTGTGACTGCTAAGTATACTCATAAATTTTAAGTAGGCTGAAACTCCTTCTATGCTTTAATGGCAGTGTAGAGAAATGCCCTGCACACTCTACCAGTGCTTAAAAATAAGGAAAAAGAACTGGCAATCCACTCCAGTATCTTTGCCATGAAACCCTTATGGATTATGTATTAGCACAACCAGGTAGAAGATATGCCTGGTGTTATGCATTCCATGGAGTCACAGGGAGTTTGAACCGACTGAACAACAGAATAACAGCAAAATAAATAAACGAAAAATTATTATTTTAAACAAATCTTGTATAGCATGAGGGTGGTATTAGATGCTCCTCACATAGGCCATAGAGAAGTTAATAAGGGCCAAACATTTTTAAATGCAGTGAGTCTGAATAGGAGTTGTCTTGACCCAAGGGAGGGGGTCCTGCTCAGCTTACAAATTCTCCTGCCGTGGCTCCAATAGATTGTGGAATAGATGGGCTTCTCTGTTGACCAGCTACTATTCCAGGACCATCAGGATACAGAGAAGGAATCGAATGGTGATCAGAGGGAGGAAAGAGTTGTCATAACTCTTTCAGGGAGAGGTTAACTCCTCCCCAAAAAGCAAATCTTGAAAAGCACTCCCCCATTTCAGATTCAACATTGAGGTGATGATCCATGATGAATGTTTGCCGCCATGCAGCCATACTCAGTTCTGGAGTAATTTCTCAGCTTTGAGGTGGGGAAATATAGTCCCATGGGGCCCGTAGATCAAAGAAGCTTGACTGCTCCAATGTAGAACAGTAGCAATTTCCTGTCCACAATCTCCAGGCAGGTCCAGGGTATCAGCTTGCCTGGCTAGATCAGTGATGGGAAGCAGCTTCTATAGTGGCCACATAGGATCAGTATAATCTCCCAGGGAGGATCAAGGGCATCAGCCGGCCCTGCTGGACCAGTGGTAGGGAGCAGCTTCACAGGTGAACCAATAGGATATGCAGCCAACACAATCCCCCTAACCCCTGCTGGATGTAGGACATGATTTATGGAATAAGTAGGGAGCAGTTTCAGTGGGGATCGGCCCCGATCTATCACCAGTTCAATCCCTTTCTCACGATTTTCAATTTACCGGTTGCCTCTGGCCAGCCAATCAGTCTCTCTGCTCTGTGGGACGAGTTCAGATGGCTGCTCTTAGCCCAACTAGCTGAGGACTTGTTCTATTTGGGCTTGTCAAGCTGCCTCCTCTATTACCCCGACCGGTCGGCAGGGCTCCTTCCAGCTCTTGGGCCATATCCCATTCAGGGCGACTTCAACCAGAAAGGCTGCATACCCTTTGTCCAGTTCCAGCTCTTGTTCCAGCTGAGGGTTTAGCATAGCCACCTCTTTGGTTCTGGTCTCAATTGCCAGCTCCTGCTGGAGCAGATAAGCCATTTGTACCCAGCTCATTCTCATTTTGCTCCAGCTCCTCCAGCTAGTAGAGGCCCACGCCTGCCATCTGTTCACATAGCATGGCAGCTGCACTGCGATTCTTAGTACTGGCCCAATCTGCTTGCCGCTTCCACATCCTATCTATTGTACTTTGCTTCTCCCAGATCACCTCCGCTCTGCAGGCATTGATGCTCTGGCTCAACTCTTGACGAACAGGTTCTTGCCACACAGCCGCCAAGTATCTGCATCTCCTTTGATCTGCTAGATGATCCTGATCTCCTCCTTGGACAGATCTCTGTAGTCCATTCTTACTGCTTGTTCCTGCATTGAGATCCCACAGCTACCACCAACTTGTCATGACCCAGACAAGGGGTCAAATTCAGCTCCAAAACTCTCCTGCCTTGGCTTCAGGGATCTTCGGTTGGATGGATTTCTCTTCCAGGACTATCACGATACAGATCAGGATTAAATAATAAAAACAGGTTATAATCTAAACTAAACATTGCAGAGGTGACTTTGTACTTCGCATAATCTACCCCATTTTCACAGATTGCAATATTCTGTAAAATATATCTGTCATAACCACTGCTTCAATCGGGTTTGCCAAGTGAATAGTTCTGACCAACCCAGTGGTATGTGTTGGTTTTTGTTGTTATCCCTGATAGCAGAGATGGAACCAGACTAGTATTGGACCCTTGGGATGACCACAGATGTAGCAGTATTAATCCCAATGATCAGGATTATCCCTTCCCTCAAGAATGAGCACACACATGACATGTATGATAACACTGAGAACTCTTTATTAGTAACAAATCCAGCATATTAATCCATATTAGTCACCCATCGCCATAAAGTCATACCCCTTGGCAAACATTCCCTTTCATTAATCCTGATGCCCCCTTTCTCCTAACCATGCGGCCCACTTGTCAATCCAGTGATCTCAGCCTTTCTAACCACCCCCAGGTACCTTGGAGCCTTTGTTCCACATGGCAGTGGCTAGATGGCTAATTAAGGAAGGAGACAATGTGTTTAGTGGCCTTTGTGACTATATATTCTGACCCCCATTGAGATGAAAGCACACCTGTTATCAGAGATGCCAAGCCTATGTGACAAGCTCCCAAAGTGGCAATGACCATATGTCACAAGTGAACCTGTTACCCCATAACTCTGACACTATTCTCGGAGGATTAGGACGACATGCATTATTATATTCATGGGGAAAACCTGTCATTTGGATTCAGAAAATTTAATGGGGATTCTCATACTTAACAGTACATATGTAAGTTCTCCAGGTTATATTAACAATATTAACCAACTCAACAGGGCAAAACCATGCCATGTATCCAGATGGTGGGGCAACCTCTTTTCAGAAAAGGCATCAGTTGTACCACTTTAACCCTTGCCCTTCCATCCAGGGAGTACCACAATTATGACCACTCTGCTCACAGTAAAATAACAGTCCAGATACAGTCCATATATCCATTTGTAACAGTCTATATATCCATTTGTACAGTCCATATATACATTGGAGGTGCAGTGTTTGCTCTGAAAGGGACTCATTGTGACATGCAGCCCATGCCCTCCCATGACACTGGTTGATTGAATCAACACCAAGAGACCCCCATTGACCTGAGAAACATTGACGACAAAGCTGAATTTCCCAGGAGGCCAAAATGGCTGTGGCATAGAATGACAATTTGTGTTGCCACATTTGCATTGTGCAGGTGTAAGCTTCCTCCTGACTTACAAAGCAGCTAGAAACCATTAGCATATTTTCAAGGGTAATTCTTCAAAAGAGGACATTTTTTAACACAGGACTGCGTTCTCATTTAACTTAAACATATCTACTTTTTAAATGTGGCCTATTACATTTGTCTGTGCACAATGAAAACATTAAAACTATATAGGTAGATTCAAAGTAAATATGTTTCTTAACAAGAAGAGTGCATAGAATGTTTATTTTTCAGCTCCCTTTATAATTAAGATGTATATAGTATTGCGTGAGCTGCAACTCACTGGATTATATTGTAATATATTTTATCACATGGTTTGACCTGACATGACCTTAGTTAACGTAACGCACATGTCTTGTGAAATCTTGTCTAAAACAGCATGTCAAGAAAAATGAATGAGGCAAATTCACAGGGATGGCTAGAAACATTAAGGGCATTTATTCTTGCTTGTTTTAAGTGTCACATTACATATCGATATCCTGGGTGATTATACTAGGAACATTTATAAATTCTGAATCCTTATATAAACTACATATTTTAATATGTTATGGACATTTCCCATACAAAACATCTTGCTGCTGAAATACTTAAGGAGTTCGATTTTCACAAACGCCAGTTAGAATAGACCTAAGTGGTCATTACAGAGCCAGTGTAAGTGTAAGGTCTAGGTAAATGGTTGTGAGTGTCTGCTTGTTTCTATTTAAAATGTTTTCAAATTAATTTTACCTGTCTGATGTGCTGGGGCTGTCTCCACCAACCTTAACGTGTCTGAGATTGTTTGTCCGGCCTTGGATGAAGCCATGAGTGAAACGCACGTATTGTCCCAGAGTGATGACGTCAATGCGGGATTGCAGTATCCAGATATATACGGCTTTAGCGTCCACTCAGCTTGAACTCTGATTTTACGGATTTACACATGAAAGTAATGTATTGAGAGTTATATGCCATATAGAGTTTATATACTTGAACAGGTATTTGATATTATGTATTTAGGAGGTACAGCTAGCTTTTATAGGTAATTATTTGATGATATTATATGATTATCCTGATAGCTGTATGTCAATACTATTCCCTATTGAACTCATGTTTATTTTACTTATATATTATTGCTGGTGTGAAATTTGATGACATCAATATAGGAGATCAGTGTAAGGTTATACTCTTTTTTTTTTTTTTTTTTTTATAGGTGATAATTGATGGACCCCAAGTGCTGTCACATTTAGACTCCGGTTTTATGTTTTGGGACTAGTGTAGTCTGTTTATTATTTTTTAAGGGAGCAAGTGACAGGTTCCAAAAGCCACCAAACTAAATTGCAGGGAATCTAGTATAATTGATGTCATATTTATTCGGTCATTGATCCTCTTATATTTTACACTTGTTTTGCACTTTTATCATACTTCCACTTTCTTGTATTATAGCGCCTTATAATCTATTATAAGGTTCTTTCTAATCTATGTGGATTGTTAAATTGTATTATTATACTTTTTTGATTTTCACTATTTATTTATGATGTTGTTGCTTTCTATCACTTTGGGTTATACGTTCTGATCTTCTGTATCATATTTACTGATTTTAATATACTTTATTAACCTGTTAATAAAGTACTGTATATATTTTAGTTCATCTAATCTGGATCGCATTCTTTTTATTGTGTAACTGGTAACTGTGGAGGTTTCATTTTTGAGTGTCTATTTTCCGAATTAGTAGTGGTTATTACACTTATTACCTAGTGAATTGGTTATTGTACAGTATATCTATTTGATGAGACTACAACTAATATTGGTGAGATTATATGGCGTACCAGCCTTTAGTAGAATTAATCCAACTTACTTTGAATTGTTTGTCTGAAAGCCCCATGATAGCCATACATCCTTGTTTGGAAAACCAGGCAACAATAAAAACATTGACATCACTTATGACATCATGCAGGGGAGAGGAGATAGGAGATAAGCTGATGGGCTATTCCATAGCTTCCACATAAACAATGTTAGAAATGTGAATAGAGGAAGGCGGAGAGAACCCAAGCATATCAGACATGTAAGATTTATTTTAAAACCATTTTAATTACAGATGACTTTATTCTAAGCTTTATAAACACATATTTCTTGAATTTACAAGTATATTATAAATCCCTCTGGCCTTTGAGTGGGGTTTACACTGGTCCTTTAAACCAATGGGCAGTAATCAACATTTATATCTCCTTTCATTTTCTTATACACTTTACTCCCTTACAGCCAATGATGCCAACTTTAGAGCTCTCTCTTCCTCACCCTCCAACTTTCCCCCTTATTTGTCTCCTTTTCTTGCTCCCTTTCCCTATCCCTGCTCTTTCTTATTTTCTTCTTCTATTCCTCACCCTATCTCTTAAACCAACATTTATTTTGTATAAAAGGACAAAACGTTAGAGGACTTGTATATTTATAGCATCCTCCATATTTGATTAGAACAACAGCTGGTATTAAAAACACAGTTGTGTTCAGTTTATGCCAACGACACTTACAAATTCTTAGCTGTATAATCTAATTGGGTAAAAAGGTAGAGAACTAATTCAAGTGCCGGTCAAGCTTAAGCTTAAGTTCTTAAAGGTGACAAAATAAGATATTTTTCTGTGTTCTTTGGCAGCAGGGGTGGATATAGAGGTGGTGCTAGTGGTGTGTTGCACCTGGGCCCAGGCTTCTAGTGGGGCCCGCTCTGCCCCCCGACAAAAGTCTCTTTCTCTCTCCAGCCCAGGTCTCTCATCTCTGCTATTGACTGCCCGATCAAGAGGCCATGCCCGCCCTCTGGTTGTCTCGGGGGCTCTTATATATTTAAACACATATTTATATAATGTATATATATACGTATATGTATTTATGTATTTTTTATTTATATATATATATATATATATATATATATATACTAGCTACTTGCCCGTCACAAATACCAGGAATAAGTTGTACGCGGCATAAAAACCGCATGCCTCAACTACTCGCCTCACAGTGCAATGAGCTCCTTTGGCGCTCATTGCAGATCAAGTCCCACGTGCCTCAACTGCTTGCCTCGCTTAGCAAGGCTCGCAGTGCAATAAGCATCTTTGGCGCTCATTGCAGCCTAAGTCCCGCGTGGTCGATGGCTCGCCTTGTCTCCCTTTGTGAGGCCCGCAGTTGCGGCTCTATGGGCCGCAACTGGACTCGCAAAGCGCATCAAACCCGCAAACGTTATTAACGTTCTTGAACTGACAACTATATATATATATATATATATATATATATATATATATATATATATATATATATATATATATATATATATATATACTGTATATCTATCTATATAAAACACATTATATATATATATATATATATATATATATATATATATATATATATTATGAAGGGACCTGGGTGGGATCCGACACCAAAAAATGTTTTCACCACACCCATATTCTCTTTTAAAAATTACACTTTGACACTCTCTATATCCCTTTTCCCCTAAATTTCTATAACCACATTTGCTCCTCATTGCCTTATCGCTTTTCTTTCCCGATATATCCATGATATGTTCCCTTGCTCTTTCTAGAAATTCGGGAATTATTTTAGGTTGTTTACATAAAAAGGTCATTGTAGTTTGATCAATCGAGTCAGCAGTTCAGTAAAAAAAAATCCAATGTTAAAAAAATTCCAAAATTCTCAGTCTCCCTTCTAAATATGGAATTTTTTTTTTTTTTCATTGACTGGTACCATTCCTGCTTTTCATGATCTCTTGCATGAAAACATGTGAACCAGTCAATGGCTATATCATTTTTAATTAACTTACCTGTGCGACAGAGGAACATCCTGAAAATCTGTCCTCTCTGACACTTGAGGACAATCCTTAAATTGCAGCAAACTAATTTTAAATGGCAGTATCCCTTTAAATAAATGAAACACTACAAATCTTGAATTTTAAACTAGATATATAAATATAATTTGGTTTTATATTCTGCTTTAAAAGCCACTTACAGACTCAGCAATTTCTTTTCTTAAACCCTTTGAAACTTATAAATAAAGCACACTATATATTTTGTACTACTCTGTGTAGTCACATTTATGTTATTTGACAGAATTTACTATGACAAGAAGCATAACTTTAAAATCTACAGGAAGCGTTAGCCAGCATAATCATGTAATGTTTCCGGAAAATGTCATATTAAAACGACTGACAGAATGTGACAAATGAGAGTAATTTGGAGCATTGAATAGCACATTCTCTATATAAAGTTTCTATTTATTTCTGCTCCCTATTTAAAATTCTATTTCTTCTCTATGAAACCTCAAAAAAACAAAATATACATAGCAGGTGTCAGGATTGTTCCCTTACCTAAACTTAAGTCTTTCCAAAAGATACACTTATGTAAAAAAGCAAATTATTTAGTTCATTTAACAAACATTATTAAAAACAAATTAATGAGTAAATGTATTTACAATGTAAAATAAAGTGTAATTGTTAAAATATCAAGGTTGTAATTATTTAGATAACTTACATTTCATAAACTAGAATCAATCCTGTCTGTGTACAGAACAACCTGAGAATGGTAGGAAGAGCAGGGGCAGAACTACAGGAGATGCAGCAGGTGCAAAGCACCACAGCCCCCTTTTAGAGTAGGGGCCCACTTTCTGGGGCAAAGGGGGGGGGGCTCTTAACTTATATATATTTATATATTTATATAAATATATATAAAATTCAGATTAACAAAACATGTAAAACGTCAAGGGGGGTGAATACCTTTGCAAGGCACTGTATATATATATATATATATATATATATATATATATACAGTGCCTTGCAAAGGTATTCACCCCCCTTGACGTTTTACATGTTTTGTTAATCTGAATTTTATGTAATTTTATTTATATATATATATATATATATATATATATATATATATATATATACAGTGCCTTGCAAAGGTATTCACCCCCCTTGACGTTTTACATGTTTTGTTAATCTGAATTTTATGTGATGGATCAGAACACAAAAGTTGGTGAATATATAAAAATTCAGGGTTAGATTATAAAAAAAATATCCAAATCTTTGATCATCCCCAGGAGCACCATCAAATCTATCATAACCAAATGGAAAGAACATGGCACAACAGCAAACCTGCCAAGAGACGGCCGCCCACCAAAACTCACGGACCGGGCAAGGAGGGCATTAATCAGAGAGGCAGCACAGAGACCTAAGGTAACCCTGGAGGAGCTGCAGAGTACCACAGCAGAGACTGGAGTATCTGTACATAGGACGACAATAAGCCGTACGCTCCATAGAGTTGAGCTTTATGGAAGAGTGGCCAGAAGAAAGCCATTACTTTCAGCAAAAAACAAAATGGCACGTTTTGAGTTTGCGACAAGGCATGTGGGAGACTCCCAAAATGTATGGAGGAAGGTGCTCTGGTCTGATAAGACTAAAATTGAACTTTTCGTTCATCAAAGAAAACGCTATGTCTGGTGCAAAACAAACAGATCACATCACCCAAAGAACACCATCCCCACAGTGAAACATGGTGGTGGCAGCATCATGCTGTGGGGATGTTTTTCAGCAGCTGGGACTGGGAAACTGGTCAGAGTTGAGGGAAAGATGGATGGTGCTAAATACAGGGATATTCTTGAGCAAAACCTGTACCACTCTGTGTGTGATTTGAGGCTAGGACGGAGGTTCACCTTCCAGCAGGACAATGACCCCAAACACACTGCTAAAGCAACACTTGACTGGTTTGAGGGGAAACATGTAAATGTGTTGGAATGGCCTAGTCAAAGCCCAGACCTTAATCCAATAGAAAATCTGTGGTCAGACTTAAAGATTGCTGTTCCCAAACCATCCAACTTGAAGGAGCTGGAGCAGTTTTGCAAGGAGGAATGGGCAAAAATCCCAGTGGTAAGATGTGGCAAGCTCATAGAGACTTATCCAAAGCGACTTGGAGCTGTGATTGCCGTAAAAGGTGGCTCTACAAAGTATTGACTTTAGGGGGCTGAATAGTTATGCACATTGACTTTTTTCTGTTATTTTGTCGTATTTGTTGTTTGCGTCACAATAATAAAAAACGTACAGAAGAGGTTGGGTGATAGGAGTAAATTTGTGTTTTAAGTGTATCAGGTATTTCTTCTAGATAACACAGCAGAGCTTGTGGACTTAATAAGTAGATAAAAAATAATGTAACTATAAAGTGTTTAGTGATTCCTCTGAGGCTTCCACAGTTGATGTATTAATTTCATATTATCACTTGCATATAAAGGAGCTAATTGCAGAACTATTAGAAGTAATATCAATGTTATATCTTCACCTAAAAATGTGATTGTTTTCATCTCTTCTATTTACATGTAAATATATTAAATAATTTACATAAATACCTGAGTAGTTTGTAGTTTAAAAGGCTTGTGTAAATGCCTGTTCTGCACAGCAAGTGATGCATATTCTGTGTTGCAGACGCTACATTTCAAACCATAGCCTTACATTATACGGGGTCCATTTTATATATATATATATATATATATATATATATATATATATATATATATATATATATATATATATATATATATATATATATATATATATATATATATATATATATATATATATATATATATATATATATATATATATATATATATATATATATAATAAATAAATTGATGTTTATATTACCAACCGGACCACATTTTCTGAACAATATTAAATCCACCATAAAAAGCTTAGGCTTTAATAAAATAGCATTATGTATTGATACGATATTCATAGGTCTTTACTTTTTTGGCCTCCACCACTTCTGCGTCAAGTTGATGCTGAAGACAAAAATATTAAGGTAGCCATTTAAATGATATCAACTTGAAACCAGTAAGAAGCAGAGGTGTTGTTAGGTCTTAAAAAAAAAAAACACACACACACATATGCTACTTCCTAGAATAAGAAAATAAACCTGGGCTTTATCAATTAAAGGGCTAATGTAACTCTCCCACAGTGTGAACATTTCAGTGCAATACACCAATACAAACAACTTTTACATTCACTATAATAAAATATTTGATTCCCTTCTGGATCACTCCCTTGTCATGGTGAGGGGGCTTGTGTACTTCAATGAAGCTGTGAGCTATACCATGTATGGTCACCCAAGATGGGCAGGTGATAGCACAGAGGTTAGACAAATCACAGTCCAATGGAGACGGAAGTGGCAACCCATTCCAGTATCTTATAACCTTATGGACAAGCACAACCATAACAATAGATGTACCTGGCGTGCTGAGGTGAATGAGGTCACGGAGAGTCGGACACAACTGAATGACTGATCAGCAACAAGATATTTGATAGTTATAACAAATCATACTCATTGCTTCTTTTTCCTCCGTTAGAATGAGCTGCTCATAGCATGGGTGTAGGAACTGGGGGGATGGGGGGGACAACCCCCCCCCCCCCAGATTTCTCAACATGTGTGTTTATGTGTAGCGAAGCAGTTGTGTGGTGTTTTTATACAATAGGTGGTATCCCTCCAGATTTTCATTGGCGCCTACACCCATGGTTCATAGTCATGAAGCTGTTAATAAAATGAAAATTGACAGACATTAGTATTTTGATGGCTATATAAAAAGTCTGATAAGTAGAAAAAAATATCAATATTACAATTAAAATATGGGTAGGGAAATACATTTTTAAAAACAAGATGTAAAACGCTGTATATTATGGAGCATTATATTAAACAATATGCTATAGCCTCATCGTGCAACCAGTTGGCTGGTAAAAAGGTAAGTATTCTTCAGACATGTTACCAAACCAAGTATGAATAATTACAGTGAAATCTCTGATTGTACAACTTTAATATAAGATATTTCAGTGTCATATGTCATAACCACATCTCCATATAATGTGAACAGAAAGAAAAACAAATACAATGAATTACAGTTTAGGACTAAAGTAAAACACCTTAAAGATCTTTGAACACATACCAACTTTTGCTATTTTTCAAACAACCATGAGTTGTTTGTTGTAGAGTTCTCTTTAGTTAGCTGCCAAATCAATTTCTCCTTGGCTGCTATAAACACATGTGCGGTCGTGGGCCTAGCAGCAAAATGAAACCGAGAATGTCTCTAACAACGCGGCTTTTGCCCGTGTTAATAGTAAGCTTTTCTGTAAAAGAATGATTTTAAATACAAAACGTGTGAGAGGCACAAAAGAGTTCAGCGCACATATACATATTTGTGTCTCTTGACCTGTGTCCCTCTATTAAATTACCACAGAAGTTCAAGAAAAAATACATTTAGTTGTTAAGTATGTACCAAACTAGTAATATCCGCTGCTGTATAAGAAATAAATATTTTGGGGGGAAATCTGAATTTTTGAAGACTCTGTTCATGAGAGCAGGAATCCATTTTGTGTTTGTTATATCACATCCTGAGAGCTTGATAATGGGTGTGTTTGTAGTTATCAGTGGAGGGAGGGATGGGGAAGGAGGGAACAGGCAAAGGCCCAGAGCCTTTGTTTGGTAACAAAATAAGATTGAAATTGACACTATCCCTCTTCCCCCATCACTGGCCCAGCATCGACTACTTACATTATTCAATGCAACCATAACTCTCCAGAAATGTGAAGGGCCCTCTCACACACACATCTATCTCTAATGTATAATGGATCCCTCCAGTGCTGTACAGAGGCATCAAGAAGGAAGTTTCCAATTAGGTATGTAAGCTTTATAGACATGCACCCATTGAGAGACTACTTGCACATATGCCCAAGAAAATCAGGAGCCTTCAGGGTTGCTTGAAGATGGTGCTTTTAGATGTCTGAATGTGAACACACACATAAGATTTATTTTCTTAAAAATGTAAACAGTTTTCTCAAATTATATTCAAGCCTCTATGTTATGTTGCATGATGAATTTTTTGAGGTTCAGGTCACCTTAAAATATGAACAGCCATATATTGTATATAAACTCTTTGTCTTCTAGATATGCCGAGCTCTGATGATATATCAAAAGTCATCTTCTCTCTGTTCTCCCCCAATGTTCAATAAATACAGTTGTTGCTTGACCATGCATGGTAGAGAAGACAACTGGAGTCAACCACCTCTTTTACTCAATAAAAAACATCACTTTGGAAAATATGGGTCCACAGCAACTTTTATTAAACAACTGTCCACATTATTATTATTATTATTATTTATTTGTATTGCGCCAAAATATTCCGTAGCGCTGTAGAGGGGATAAGGACAGGGGAAGTACTAGTTTAACAAATTCTAAAGTTTTGACCTTAGAATCTTAGCAGAAAGTGCTTTATTCCAAAGCACCCTACAAGACTGGAAACTCGCTACTTACAATCTAAAGGGAATTAAAGGGCAGAGAACTGGGAAAAGTAACAAATAAGGAATAGCAAGGGTCAGGAAGCAAGTGAAAGTTTACAAAGAGCTTTATTTTAGAGGGAGAGGGGAGAGATCTGAGGTGAAAGACTAGTATGCTGGTTGACCCCTAGTGTTGAGATGATATATTTGCAAGAAGGAAGTCAGGTGTTTTCCATGGCTCTATAAATTTAATCTAAGTTGGGGAGGGAGGGCAATATTCTGAGAATCTCCCAGATGTAGTAGGCCTTGAAGCAGAGTGAATTTGCACTGAGAGAAATAGAAAGAATGGATTGGGGGATATACAGTACAGGAAGATAGGGGAGTTAGAGAAGAATGGGAGAGAGACCTTAGAATGAAGGTATGTGAGGAGTGGGAGGAGAGTTGAGGTACTTATGCCAGACATAAATGGGGAAAGGATGGGGGAAGGTGGAGACAGTCAAGCAGGGTATAGGAAACAGTTATACATGGAAAACAAACAGTTAGAAATATTTCTATCTGCCAAGATATAATAACATGTATACAGTAGTTATATTAATAAACATATTGGCTCCAGGGATGGCGCAGTTTCCATAGTCTCCTCCATACCTGCTGAGGTGGTGTGCATGCAGCTCTGAGAACCTTGAAGCAGAGTGAATTTGCACATGACCAACTACAAGGTTCAGGCACCAGTGTTTGTTGCCCGGTAAGTCCCCATGGATTGACCAGCGAAGGCATCCTTTCGCCTACTAACCTTAAGCAGACTGGGTTTAACCCCTTAAGGGGCCACACTTAAGCCAACTCAGGTCCATTGTCTATCTTCAACTGCAAAGTGTCTGCCCCTACCACTGTGACAGTTAATAGAACGAATAATTAACTTTATATGCCATGACACAAAGGGGTAGGGAGGGTGGCAATTTACTCCATAACCATAGCTGTTATCTTCTATGTTGAGGGTTGGAGCTTCTGAAGGCAAAGAGGAATCAGATGGAAGTCCTTAAATCACCTCCCTCCTCCTGCTTGTTCCCAGTGGTCATGCCCACTGTCCGTTTTGTCCAGTTTGTTCTCCAGGGGTTGCTATCAAGAAGTACTGATGTCGGACAAGATGAAACTTTATATACACAAACAGCAGCTGCATTATTTTTTAAATGTTATACATTCATAGCTTTAAAGAAGAGAAGCATATAGTTTATTTATGAAATACATCCATGGCCGGATTAATCATTAGACAAACTAGGCAGCCCCCATAGGGCGCTTCCCTGTGAGGGGTGCCCCTTCTTAAAAAAATGGTTCCTGGCTTTAAAAAAAATGAAATGTTGCAGTTTATAGACTGGTTACTAGGGGATAACCACCTAGAACAAGAGAGTTACAACAGGAAAAGGAGCTTACACATACAGAAAAGGCAAAAATGGGTCCTTGTGCACCTTGCGTATCCACTCGCAGAGGCTCCTCCACATCACTGGCTAGGGGCTCCAAAAAGGTAGAATACATCATTTGTTTTAAAAAAAGAAATAAAATAAATGATTCTGTGTCTGTTTAATCACAGTCTTCCTTCCTATAGTACACAAGCCGGTCTTTTACGCAGTACCACAGTATACCCTGAATCGTAGGATCTTTAATAAAACAGCTGGTCACCAACTAAGAAATGCACATTTTAATTATGGTATGAAAGTAATGAATAAACCAAGCCAAACAGTTTGGCAAAGTTGTACCAATTATCACCTGATGAAGAAATGAAACAAAAATACCCATGATGCCCACTAAATGTATTCTTTCGCCATCATTTGCAGGAAAGTAAAGTAAATTCAGGTTTCTAGTGCTCTATGAATCATATCAAGGTAATTAGGGATTGTACAATTTCTGGCTCTTTCCAAAACTGAACAATTATGGTCGAAATGAACAGAATATCCAATAAAACCAGAGAGATGGGGTTTAAAGAAGAAGAAATATCAGCATTTTAAATGAGAACTAATAGATAATTTAAACACATTTTATTTTACACTTGGATTAAAATCTTCCAGGAGTGTGTTTTTGTGACCCCTTTGGTAACAATTTGCAAAACATTTTCTTTGTTGAATTTTGCAGTCAACAAAGCCTTGTAATGTTGTATTGCAATTTAAAGAAAATACTAAAGAAATGGAAGCAGGCCAAAAATAGGTGGGAGAGACACATATAAGATTAGATTCTGTTTTTCAGGGTGCAACAAATGCCTGGGATTCACCATTGCTTGTGCTCAGCAGAGAGAAATCCTGAAATCATTACCTGTATTGGGCACTCCATTATTGATATTGCTAATGCCTGAATCATTGCCCACTCAGGTCACAGATTGAAACAAGTTTTAGCTCATGTGCCATTGCAGAGTTGAGTTATTCTGTAGCACAGGGGTGTCCATGTTCGGTTCTGGTGAGCCTGGATTTTAGGATTTCCTTTCTGTGCACAGGTGAGTCAACCAGCATGACTGAAGCGATAGTCTCACCTGGGAGCAGCAGGGATATCCTGAAATCCAGGTCCGTGTGCAGCCTACCAGGACCGTACTTGGACACCCCTGCTGTTGCATATAAACCTAAGGACAGACCAGCTTCAAAATGCCAGGAAGCTTTCTATATCAAAGGGGCTCTGTCACCTAGTTGTTTTTTTGAGATTCTTCTTATAGAGCAAGACATATTAGCTCTGTGTTGTGTTATTCATTTTGATGTAGAATGACTTAGTCCCGGGAAATTCCATCTTGTTGCTGCTCTATTTATATACAAATGAGCAGCTCATACATATTAATTAGCTACTGTGATGTGCTAATTAGGATTACAGCCTGCTTGCCTGACTCTGTAGTGACAAACTAAATACCCCCAATGTTATCTGACAGTTAGACCCCTCTCCCACCCTTATTAAGTACTCTGAGCCGCACATTAGCATAAAAGTGCCGCAAATTCTAAATAGTTCATAAATGATTTACTATACAGAAAAACTGCTAATACAATGTATAGCCAGTTTTTAATGATCTTTACAATTAAATCTACTTCCTGTTAGGGTGACAGAGTCCCTTTAACAATAAATCCACATATTACAAGGATCAGAGGAGATCTAAAAAGGTTGAACTTGATGGACTATATTTTTTTCCAATTCTATGTAACAAAACCTAACCCATGGCATACATTCCAGCTTCTAGACCTTTTATCAGCTAGATGCCACTGACCTCATACATGCTATACAGCATTTCTCATGTTTTTTTCCCACCACAAATTAATAAAATAATGGATTTTGAACACATGGGTTGCAAATATTCAGTATTCATACCACAGAATCACATGGTGTTTTTCTAACATTACCCCTTACAAAGTTATGACCTTGTTTATGTAAATGACAGTATTAGAACAAGCCAAAAAAACTGTTAAAACAGAACTACTGAGGTTAATTTAGGGACATTGGTAATGCCCTATTATTGGTTTTAGGCAACAATTCTAATTCAGTTATTTAAAAAACAACAACATTGTGCAATGTATACTGTACATTATTACACCACTAGTGACTTGCCCAACAATGACGGTACCATAAATATTATGTTGTAATGTCTGTGCTTTCTTTCTCTCTCTGTGCTGTCTCTCTGTGTGTGTATTATGTGGCAAGTATGCTCTCTCTCTTTGTGTGTTGTTTGTCTGTATGCTGTCTGCCTCTGTGCTGTCTCTGTGTACGCTCACGCTACCTCTCTCTCTGTCCCATGTCTCTCCTGCCTCTCTCTCCAGTCTCTATCTCTTGCCTCTCTCTCCTGTCTCTCTCTTGCTCCTGTCTCCCTCTCTCCCTTTCTATGGCCTGTGTTACTCTCTTTCTGTCCCATCTCTCTCTCTCCCTCTCTCTCTGTTATGTTACTCTTTCTCCATCTCTCTTTGTCCTGTCTCCCTGTCCTGTGTCTCTTTCTCTCTCTCTTGTCTCTCTCTCCATCTCTGTCCTGTGTGTCTCTCTCTTGTCTCTCTCTCCTGCCTCTCTCTTGTCTCTCTCTCTCCTCTTTCTCCCCTCTCTCCTGTCTCTCTCTCCCTCCTCTCTCTCCTCTCTCTCTCTCCTGTCTCTCTCCTGTCTCTCTCTCCCCCCTCTCTCTCTCCTGTCTCTCTCTGCCCTGTGTGTGTCTCTGTGCTGACCCTCTCTCTCTCTCCTTTCTCTCTCCTGTCTCTCTCTCTCTCCTTCCCTCTCGCTCTCCCTCTCTCTCTCCTGTCTCTCTCTCACCTGTCTCTCTCTCTCTCTCCTGTCTCTCTCTCTCTCCTGTCTCTCTCTCTCCTGTCTGTCTCTCTCTCTGTCCTGTCTCTCTCTCTCTCTCCTGTCTGTCTCTCTCTCTGTCCTGTCTCTCTCTCTGTCCTGTCTCTCTCTCTCCTGTCTGTCTCTCTCTCTGTCCTGTCTCTCTCTCTCCTGTCTCTCTCTCTCTCTTGTCTCTCTTTCTCTTGTCTCTCTCTCTCTCCTGTCTTTCTCTCCTCTTTCTCCTGTCTCTCTCTCTCCTGTCTCTCTCTCTCTCTCTCCTGTCTCTCTCTCTCCTGTCTCTCTATCTCTCTCCTGTCTCTCTCTCTCTCCTGTCTCTCTATCTCTCTCCTGTCTCTCTCTCTCTCCTCTCTCCTGTCTCTCTCTCTCTCCTGTCTCTCTCTCTCCTGTCTCTCTATCTCTCTCCTGTCTCTCTCTCTCACCTCTCTCCTGTCTCTTTCACTTCTGTCTTTCTCTCTCTCTCTCTCCTGTCTCTCTCATCTCTCTCCTGTCTCTCTCTCTCCTGTCTCTCTCATCTCTCTCCTGTCTCTCTCTCTCCTGTCTCTCTCTCTCTCTCTCTCCTCTCTCTGTCTCTCTCTTGTCTCTCTCTCTTGTCTCTCTCTCTCTCTTGTCTCTCTCCATCTTCGTTCCCTGTGCCCCTCCTCGCCGCCGAGCGGTGTAGAGCGCATGTGCGCATTCCTTATTTATTGGCAATCACTTCCTTACCATTATTACAGTGCATGCTGGTTACTTGTTTCCGATCATAAGCTGGATACACTGTAACAATGTCATGTCGCTCTGTCATGTGACACTAATGTGATCCTATGTATCTGGGTAAATATTCTTGTGCATCTCTTTACCCGGGAGCCTTCCTCTCATCACATGACTCTGGATTACCAGTATGTTACTGCATAGGGTATGCGGATTATTCATCCAACATCTGCACCTATAATACAATGTAAATACCATAATTTCATTTATTCTGAAGGTGTCAAACACCTTGTAAATTGTATTTATTGTATTTATTGATGTATGAATGCATAGAACATATATTATTATAAGCAAATCTACTGTATTTACAGCACTATTTTTGTATTTTTGTGACTGATTTTGCAGAAGTTGGACTCAGATTTTGCAGAAGTTGGTGCTGAATCATTGCAGTATTGTATACGTGGAACGAATCAGCGTAAGAATGAAGCAGCGTTAGTTGTGTATTAGGTATTTGTAATGAGGTTAATTAACCCCTTCTGGATCACTACCACGTCATGGTGAAGGGGCTTGTGTACCTCAATGAAGCTGTGAGCTATACCATGTAGGTTCACCCAAGATGGGCAGGCCATAGCGGAGAGGTCAGACAAATTGTAGTCCACTGGAGAAGGAACTGGCAACCTACTCCAGTATCTTTGCCATGAAAACCAAATGAATAAGCAAAACATGCAGAAACACAGACATATGTGCCTGGCGTGCTCTGGCCATATGGTCACTGAGAGTCGGATGCGACTGAAGGACTGAAAAACAACAATGCTGTTAGACATCATTAGCAACATTATGCATTAATATCTAATTATTCAGAATAGAAAATGTTTTGCATTACTTATTTCTCATCTTATAATATCATGGGCAACAGCAATAAGCTCAGATCTATATCAGTGTGTAGAGCAGCTTTAAACACCTCTTTAATATTTTAGAACCTTTTTCTGTGTCTCAACAGATGGTCCCAGGAATAAGTGCTCCGTGATTCTATGGGGTAGATTCACTAAGCAAATTTTATGTTTATCTATATGGGAGATGCAGTGGAGACTTGCAGGTTTATTTACTAAGCTATGCTTTCCATCCCCTTCTGGATCACTACCATGTTGTGGTGAAGGGGCTTGTGTACCTCAATGAAGCTGTTAACTATACCATGTAAGGTCACCCAAGATGGGCAGGTCATAGCAGAGAGGTCAGACAAATCACGGTCCACTGAAGAAGGAACTGGCAATCCACTCCAGTATCTTATGGATAAGCACAAACAGGCACAAGATGTACCTGGCATGCTACAGCCCATGGGGTCACAGAGTGTCGGACATAACTGAATGACTAAACAACAACATTGTGCTATATACACTATGAGTTTATATGCATTATATGAATTTCTTATTAATGTACTCATATTGCTTATTTGCTTTGCATACAGGTAGTAAAGTGAGTGTACATCCCACTGCTGGCATTGTACAGTCATATATAAAACAGGGGTACAGTAATAATGCTAGTAGCTTATTCTGCAAAATATTCCAAAATAAACTGGGGTAGAATAACAGTGGGATGAGTATACTGCCACTTACGGTGGCATCCTATTGCAATTATTTCCATCATCAGTATATAATACTCACTACTCAGAGCAAGAAATCAGTAAATTAGTCTCATTATCCCATGGCCAGGTTAGTGAATATAGCGAATCCTAGCCCAGAGTGATTAGCAGAAATCCTTACATGCATTCACTGCCTTAAAGGGACATGGAAGGTTTCTAGATTTCAATGGGAATATTTTATATCTGTGTATCTCTTTACTTCTGTATACTTTGTTTTATTAAGAAGTGCTTATGCGCTCTATTATTTACTGATGAAAATCTTACAAATAGTTCCTAATTGGCTTCTCCGCTTTCCAGCTCATGAAGACAGTGTACTTCTAAGTACAGGGGTGCACTCTCAAAGTAACCGATCAGTGGCAACATTCTGCAACATGTTGTTTGAGAGAGGTCACTGACGGGCTAATTTAAAACACTGCACTTCACAGTCTGTGTATTCATGAGCTGCATACGCTACAGAGGGTAGACTCAAATAAGTCAGAATTGTATGATTCTAGGAGAAAATACATAGCTTATAAACACTTGGACCTATCCTGTAATATCTAGCATTTCCGGAAGCTCTGGAAGCACACCGCCAACGACTCTAGGTAAGCGAGCACAGCATGCCAGGTAAGTGGTTAGGGGTTTCGGGTTATGTTACAGAGTTAGGGGGTTAGGGTTAGAGTTGGGGGTTAGGATTAGGGGGTTAGCATTAGGGGGTTAGGGTTAGGAAGTGAGGTTTAGGGGGTTGGGGTTAGAGTTAGGGGGGTAGCGTTAGGGGGTTAGGGGTTAGCGTTAGGGGGTTAGGGTTAGGAAGTGAGGTTTAGGGGGTTGGGGTTAGGAAGTGAGGTTTCGGTGGTTAGGGTTAGAGGGTTAGGAGCTTGGGGTGTACTACCTATTTTTGACAGCTATAAGGGGACGCGAGCGTGGCCGCATCTCTACAGTCGTCGTTGGCTCGCTTCCAGCGCATCCAGAAATGCGAACATAAAACAGGATAGATCCAAACACTTTTTAATAAAATATAGTACATAAAAGTAAAGATGCATAAGTATATTATATCCCTAGTGAAATCCAAATACCTCCCATGTAATTTTAATGAATCAAGCACTATATAATAGATCCCCTTCTGGATTGCCTCCTTGGCATGGTGAAGGGGCTTGCGTACTTCAATGAAGCTGTGAGCTATACCCAAGATGGGCAGGTCATAGCAGAGAGGTCAGACAAATCATGGTCCACTGGAGAATGAGAGGACAACTCACTCCAGTATCTTTGCCATGAAAACCTTGTTGATTAGCACACCCAGACACAAAATGTGCCTGACATTCTGTGATATATGGGGCCAAGGAGAGACGGACACGACTGAACAAACACATATGTATTTTATATTTCTACTTTGAACAGCCGTGCTGAATCTATTTGATTTGTTCTTTGCAAGCTCCTTATTCCTAAATACCATTTGCAGACTAGAGAGTTGGGTGTCTTGTACATGTTAAATCTGGACACTTATTAAATGTATCTACCATATAAAGAATGTATTGCTAAAATATTTTCTGGAACTTGTATTTTCTATCCACTCGAGACAAGTAACACAACCTCTTTAGTAGTAAGACGTTTTTATTTGCATGATGCACTTTTCAGTTCTCTCTCCTTCAAACAAAGCCTTTATGTGGACCTTGTGACGTCCATGTGACTGCGTCCCTATAAGGTACATTTGTGGGGGCTACAAGGTCACTGCTATGCTTCACAAACAAGGTTAGACATGCTTGCTTTTATCTTTATCTATATATAAGTTGTGCATTGTTTTTTTTTATTCGTAACACAAATAACCAAATATAAACTTCACCTAATGTAGCAAAGAGTTTCCAAGCAGAGAAATCTTGTGATCACCATATAGAGCCCTAACAGAGTAGGTTTAAAGGGGCAGCATGGTAATATATTTATAGTATTTTGTTTTAAAAGTTACACTTGATGCATTTGAGCAGCAGTAAAGAATAAGCACTAATATAGTTTGTAAAGAATGTGTAACGCTCCATACAGAGAGCGTGCACACTCTTTAAACTATATAGATGCTGCGCATGTAGCAGTCCTATCGAAAACCCTACAAAGTTCTACGTATTCGTATGTAATACGCACGTATGTATTATGTACGTATTCTACATGTTCTGTATCTGCAATGTTCTAAGTATTCGCGTGTGCATGCGCGCACATGCTCTCAAATATGTAGCTTCTGCGCATGCATGGCAAAGCCACGCTTGCGCCATCCTATTAAAAATACTGCAAGGAAGAAACGGGGGAAAAGGAACAGAGAGGTGGAAAGGGGGAAATAGACACAGGGGAGGGAGGAGGGGGAAAGAGACACAGGGGAAGGAGATGGGGGAAAGAGACACAGGAAAGGGAGGGGGGTAAGAGACACAGAGGAGGGAGAGGGGAGGGAGGTGGGAGAGACACAGGGGAGGGAGAGGGGGGGAAAGAGACACAGGGGAGGGAGAGGGGAGGGAGAGGGGGGAAAGAGACACAGGAGAGAGAGAGGGGGGAAAGAGACACAGGGGAGGGAGAGGGGGGAAAGAGACACAGGAGCATAAACATATTTTAGAGAAAATCTAACTTTTTGTGCCATGGAGGGTCCATCTTGGACTATGAGACCGCCAGTAGGAAGAGGGTTACTGTACGGGGGCTAATCCTACTATTTAGTTATATTGTCAAATTCCTGTATATAGAGGCAGTCGTTCATCAGAAATAATAGATATATATTATCTGCATCCAAGGTTCCTCACATTTCTGAATACAGATTTATGTTCTAAAAGGCACCTTATCTTGTGCTATTAAATCAAAATTAAATGTAATAGTTAAACATTTAAGGGTGTATTTATTTATTTTAAACTTTGTAATACATTCTTTTGTTAAGCCCTTCATAAGAGAATATATATATATATATATATATATATATATATATATATATATATATATATATATATATATATATAAAATGGAAAGTTACAATTTTTACCTGTCAGTGAACCTTTTGTTTAATAATATTATCTTGATAATGTTTTTTTTCCAATAACAATATATTTAAATTAAACCATATTTGAAATCTCCTCTGTATCACTTCCAATACTGGCACTTATAGGACACTCTGGAATAGCAGCGCTAAGAAATGAAAGCAGGGAAGGGCTATATTTACTAAGGCAAGCTCATTCTCACTTGTGACATTACATCAGAGTTATTCCTTACAGGCCAGTAACTTACTCTTCAGGAGGCTATGCAGAATATGATAGGAATAGGAGCGAACTCACCTCGCTAGACTTAAATCGCACTGATACTGTTGATATTAAGAGGAGTACGTTACAGAACGGCTGCAAAAAGTCCATAGCAATCTATGCGAAATATGCATAAAAAACTATCAATATGTATGAATAATCAAAATGTGGAAATATTTCCCAATTATTAGCCTGGGATGCATTGTGGGCGATGCAATTACAGTAAGTAACAATAAGTTTGCCTGCAATTCCTGTCCATGATATAAGCCACAAATATGAGTGCAGGTAAAGGGCGAATGGTGCAGGTCACTTTGTTTCGGGAAACTTGATTTGTAATAATACAAAATCACCTAACACGGGGTAATGAGTCACCAGGAACATAATCTTGTGCAATGTACATCACTGGTGGGATTTTTCGAGAGGCAGCAGTTTTGGGTTCATCATTGCGGTTCCTTATTGCGCACACCTGTTCATCTTACAGATTTTGCAACAGCGAAAAAAAAGGGAAGCTGTGAAGTTCTTGTTCTTCTCCTGAGCGATGCACAAAGCAAGAAACCACATCAGCTCTAACAGTTAACAGCTATGTATAACCTTTCAATATTACATAATTAAGTATAACGTGTTTGAAAAACGTGGGTAGAACTAACCTCCTATCATTAACACGTAGGTATGATAAGAATTTACATACTATGTACCAGCATACAGTATGGATGGTCATGAACTACATTTGTGTAATTAGTAATACTCCAAGCATTGTGTAAGATAATTAGTAATTAGGAAGTCTGGCAGAGCACACAAGAGCAAAAATATATTTTTTTTACAACTTACAAGGTTGAAGATGAATAATTAATCAATGTTTACATTATACTTTATGGAGGTTGGAAAAAATAAGGGAAGGTTGAATTAATTTTAGATTTAGGTTGCCTTAACTTGATTAACACAGACATTATTTAAAGGTGTATTGAGGGTTTCTGGGATATGAAGATAATAATATGCCCAGTTTCAATGTTGTTTTCTTATTCCATTTCCAAATTCTTTAAAGGGCCATTTATCTCACTGTAATTGCTATTTTCTTTTTTTTTAATTATACTAATAACAGCTAAAAAAAATCTAAATTTTTACAAACACAATCTGCCTTGCCTATTGGCAGTTTCATGATTAATAACAGAAAGTTGCAGCGTGTGTTGAGAACAGTGATTGATAGCAGTTTTTTTTTATGGAAACCAGGATGCACTCAAAAGTTAACTAATAATTGCCTTATTTATTTAAATGATTCCAGCATTTCATGCTCTGCACAGATTGATTTGTTGAGTGTTAACTCTAATTTTTCTTTTGCTCACTACTTCAAAGTGCTTTCAAATGCTGGAGGGTTAATGACAACATTTCTTGTTTTATGACTGTGTTGAAGGGTTAATTACAATACAGATGTAAACACACTGATACAAGAGGAGTGAGGGACCTGCCCTGAGCAGCAATATTGGCCAAGCCTCTCTTATTTGGTGCACATAAAGTAATAGCATCTGGGAAGTTGACTAGAATGGGTCCATGGTCTGTATGTGCACCACCTTGGGCCCCTACTCCTCACCAACCAAACCTTTAAGAGTCACTCTCCTTATTCCTCACTCCTTTTTCATCGCAGTTCTCTGTTAGTCCTTCCATTGGTTCTTTGTTGTCAACAGAAAAACACATTTCCTTAACTCTTCACTGAATAATTCTGTGCAAAACTGATTTCCTGGCCTGCTTGAGACATATAAGTGTACAGGTGGTCCCGGGGTTAAGGATTGGATATGTTCCTGAGAACGTCTTTAAACCGGATTGGTGTTAATTCAGATTTTTGATGAATCCACTATAATAGTTGTTAGCTTGTGAGTAAAGCCTGCAAGAAGGGAGGGTGGGAAAGAGTGTGGGAAGGGACGGGAGAGAGTGCGAGAGAGGTGGAGGATGGGAAGGGAGAGTATGGGAAGAGAGGGTGGGAAGGAGTGAGGGAAGGGAGGGAGCGAGGGAGTTGGTGGCAAGGAGTGAGGGAAGGGAGCGAGGGAGTGGGTGGGAAGGAGTGAGGGAAGGGAGGGAGCGAGGGAGTGGGTGGGAAGGAGTGAGGGAAGGGAGGGAGCGAGGGAGTGGGTGGGAAGGAGTGAGGGAAGGGAGAGAGCGAGGGAGTGGGTGGGAAGGAGTGATGGAAGGGAGAGAGAGACGAGGGAGAGGGTGGGAAGAAGTAAGAGAAACAGAGCGTAATAACAAACTCATACAAAAAGCATTGTGATCCCGTTCTTAAATATGAGTCATCTATAAATTGGGTCGTCTGTAACCAGGGGACCACCTGTACCTATAATTGCTTTTTCTTTGTTCCTATATACACAGTAGAAAGTGTTTCAATCTTTTTTCTACCCACCATAACATTATTTTTTTCTGATCTGAGTACTCTCTCCAGTCTCATTCCACAGCTGCCAGAACCAACCTCAAACAGATGAGCCCCATATAATGGCGAATGTGTGAGTTTCCGGCTCTGTATCTTAATCCATGGCTATGTTCTGAAGCCTGGCTGAGAGCAGTGCCCACAGTCCTAAATGGATCTAAAGTAGGTACATTTTAGTCTCATGGGAGGTCCCATAGGGTCATGGAGAGTCAGACACGACTGAACGACTAAATAACGACAACCCAGAATAAATGGTATGTTCACAATAGCTTTTTCCTTACTTAGTGTATATACAGTGAAGGATTTTTCGATCACCTTTCTACACACCATAATATAAATTACTGTTGGATGTTAAAATCCTCAGTAACTCTACACCCACTATATATACTCTCATCTCCAGGTAAAACCTGAAACGACCCTCCTCATTCAGCTAAGGCCATACTCCTTTCCTCTCCTCTAATGACTTCTGCCCAGGTTTACCTCCATAGCTTCTTGTGCTTCCCATGACCTTTTGGACTTTCTTACCTTATTCACTCAGACTCTTCACAAGTTGTCAGAGCTCCTACTACTCAAAGGATTTACAGAGGTCAACTATCCTGTGAGCTCAGGCTTCACCCTTACACAAAGATAACTCAGTGTTTGACCAGTATGTGTTATGTATCTCACACAGTCCTCAGCATGCAGTTTATAATAATAATCCCTTGAAGCAGAGCTATGTGGCTCCTCCTACCTTGTATCTATCAGGGGTGTGATCAGCTCTGATTGGGTGCTGAACTATAATTGAGTTTGGTTGCAAACTGGGCTAATGTAACCGTCTCTGTCCCCTGAAATAATTTGCTCTGCTTCACAACCTGCACAGAGGTAAAAGCTCTATTGTGACATGCTTGCAGCTGCCTCACAGGCCCCTCCCAGTATCAGTGCATGAGTCATCATAGCCCTGCCCCTGCTTTACTGAGCATGCTCAGTCCAAAGCAAAACCAAGACTTGTCAGACTTGGTTTTTCATCCGGTAAACAGGAAGATTTGGTCACGCCCCTGATGGCAAAGGTAGGAGGAGATATGCACTTCTGTGAGAGGGGAAAAGCTAAGAATAAGTGTTAACTTTTAATTATTGTAGAATGCATACTGTTTAATAGTCTATGCCCACCTTATTCAATTATCATAGGTATCTTAGTTTAGGTACTACATGCTTAAAACACCTAATTTTCAAGCACAACTACCTAACACTTCAAATACTTCAAATACTTTACAACAGCCAACTTAATTTAATGCATTTATATGGGCTTTTCATGTATTCAATAACTGAGACTTTTTCTGTGATCTTTTAACCATTTCCATGCAAAAAAAAAGCTTTCATATACAGCCTTATTAAATTGCGATTCGGTAAATTTAAAAAGGCTCTATTTAAGCACATAACATATTTTTTTACAGAAGTTTTTAGTTAGTGAACTTCTATCCAAAAGCAACGTCTTCACTAACTAAAAAGCTTCTGTAAATAAAATATGCTGTGTGCTTAAATAGAGCTTTTTTTAAATTTACTGAATCGCAATTTAATAAGGCTGATAATAATGTTTAAAACCCGCTTTTTAAAATATGTTCCTTCCATGTACTGGACCTTTTACATGATCCCCATGTCAAGCCTTGCCACCTCCCAGGGTCCTTGGCTGTCATGTTAACCCTGTGTGCACTGTCACATTTTCTGTTTAAAGCACATGACTATTCTAATTTCCTTTGTGATATATTAAGGGAACAACCACCACAAGTAATACATATAGGCATTTCTCCTAAACATAGATTTGGGGCAGATAAGAACCCAAATACCCATCTAGCGTGCCCATTATTTTTACCAAAAAGCTCAGTTTAATAAATCCTCAGGATGCTTATCCCAGAATTCCTCTGCTGTGTTTCTCCTTACCAAATCTACTGGAAGACTGGTTCACAAATCTACTACAGGTTATATAAATACATCTTATAAATTATCCCTAAATTCCATAATCAAACCTGACCTCTTGTTCTTGCTTTCCTCTTTTTCTGGAAGATACTTCCCTCTTGGATTTTATTACATTGTTTTTTATATTTGCCTGTTTATATGTCACCCCTCTCATTTCTGTCTTCTAAGCTATACATATACTTTTATTTCTGTTTAATTTCTGTGTTATATCAATCCCGGCAGTCATTGTGTTAATACATATAATGGAATTTGCATGGACTTTTATATCATATTTACTGATTTATTAATATTGCATTATTGCTGGAATGCAGGTCCGATCGAAACTCGTACTTGAAACCCGTAAGGCTTTGAAATCTAACCTCCATTTTTCAGTGACGTAATGATGACGATCTCTTTCGCCATTAGCTCTGTCTAAACCCCGTAACTACGGGTTTGACTAATTGACCATGTTCACGGCTGCACATCCAATATGCGCAAGAATGGCTTACAGGTTTGCCCGTAACTTGGGGCATGGTTCAATTTAATAGCTCTGTTACGGGTTTGCGTCTACGGCCCATAACTCGCGGCATGGTTCAATTTAATAGCTCTGCAGCCTTTGCGAGTGTGCCAAATTTAATGGGGCTGATTGTGTTTTGTAATCTTGATATGATTTCCTTTAAGACCGTATTTGTGATGTATATGAACTTTATGAGTATTTTACATCACTTTATTTTTTTAAAGCAAACATGAAGATTACGGGAATAGTTTCCTTTCATCTCCGGCCAAGAATTATATTTATATCGGGAACTACTTTTCCTCTTACTTTAAATAGGTTCAACAGATTGCCGATAAGAATAGACAAGAACTTGGGTTAATTACCCACTCTGCAGTATTTCGGGGCATTTCCTCATTTAGATCCTCCCACACACTTTCTTATCTCTGGAATCTCACAGATCCTTCCCAGCCCTCTGAATATTTGGAAATGTTTGGAGTGGTATTCAATTGGAAAGGATTCTTCTACCTCATCTGGTTTATTTTTAAATTCAAAAGAGTGTGGCATGCAGGATCCAAATATTATGTATCTGAGATACAATCACACATACATAATCACCTTTGGTAGATGTGTAGTAGAAAGCTGGTATATAAGGATAGCAACCTATAACTCAATGCAGAATGTGGCTCAGGACAGATCAACATATGGCTCTTTTGTGAACTCTAAATGAGGTGGTCCGACTAGCCAGAAATGGAGCGATTGCAACAAGGAGCAAGCCAATTTATTTGCATTTTTTTTATTAAATGCTTTTTGACCTTGAGTTATGTAGCTGCTAATATTGTTTGGTTGTCACATAACTTCAATAACCTGTGAAGTTTCCCTGAAATACTCTGACCCTTTAAAGGGACCTAACATATAGCTTAGAGGAAAACAGAACATTAAGGGATTCAACAAAATGCAGGAGAGAAACAGGTCCACATAGCACATTTTGGTTGAAGGCTATAAATATAAATATAATTTTATTTTTTTTAAATGTAATATATCTGAAGACTTTATCCCACCTATACTATGAAAGTCTCTACAGATCCCCAGTGTATACTAAACTCATGGACCCCTATACTATCTGCACACTTCCTACCACAGTGGTCCATTTTAAATCCTCTATGTCCCTCCACCCCATAGTCTCTAACACTAAATACATAAGAAAACACTATATAAAATACAAAGTTACATCTATAAGGGCGAAAATAAATATTACCTATCCTTTTGATGCCCTTCAGCGTGATCATCATTGTTCTCGTCCTCACTCTTCAGCCCGGGATAAGCAGACACTCCCATGCTAATTGAATAGTCAGTCCTCTTCTTTCTTGATTGAAGCACTGAGACCTCATCTTCAGTCAATGGAAATTGGCCTCCGCCTTAAAAAATGCACCACTCTATAAAAAATAATGTTTGTCTTATATACTATTGAATTGCCAATTGAATAGGGCTCTATTTAAGCACATAGCATATTTTTTTATAGAAGTTTTTAGTTAATGAAGACCTTGCTTTTGGATAGAAGTTCACTAACTAAAAACTTCTGTAAAAAAAAAATATACTGCGGACTGAAATGTGGTAATCATGTTTTAGCCTATCAGAATTGAGCAATTAAATTACTCCCATCCAATTTCACTTATTGGATAAAAGACTAACCAATAAGAATGCACACATTTGTCTGTGCGTTCTGTTGGTTAGACTTTTAACCAATTGAATCTTTTTGGCTGAAATATGATTGACACATATTTCGCCAAACATAATCAGCAAAAATGGTATATAACCTGAAGGAGCAGGCAAAAATATATTAGGAGAAGGGGCTCCATTAGATTACATTATTTTTTTTATAGAGCAACAGGTTTTTTAGGTGAAGGCCCATTTTCATGGGAAGTAGATGAGGACCAAGAGATTCAATCAAGCAAGGAGAGAGTAGATTCTTCAATCAACATGGAAATGCCCACCTATCTGGGGCTGAAGAGTGAGGACCAGGGCATTTCTTCCCTTGCAGGTGTAACTTTTTTTGTATATTATATAAGGGGTTATGTTTCATGGGATTTGACTATGGACACTTGTGATGGTAGGAAGGGTGGTATAGAGAATCATTGTATGTTCCAATGGTTGTCCATGAGGAACCCATGGGGGTCTATTAGGTAGCATGGGGATCCATAGGAACCCTCATGGTTATACTTTATATTACCATGGGGGACCTTAGGGACCCCCATTGTAAGGGTTAATATTTGGGGCCATGGGGGTTTCTATGTATGCCCATGGTTATACTTTAGATGGGGGTAAGGGGTAGCGGGTATTAAGGGGGAACTTGAGGGATATCCAAGTTCAAATGGGGTAGCAGATGTTAATGGGGGAACCCGTGGGATACTCATCTCATTCATTTTTAATATTTCTGCATTCATTTTTTTCACTACTTTAAACATGGCAGTTACATAGATAATGATAAGGGAGGACGTTAAGGCAAGTTTAGTGTGTTCACTTTAGGTTGTGTTTACCATACCATAGCATTTCTATGGGTATACTCTAAGAAGTCTGTGAGCACACATCAGATCTAGAGTGCTCTGGCTAAAACCACCTGGTATGAGTCTAAATTTTATAGGATTGATTTTGCGGTAGCCATAAAATAACTCCGCAAACTTTTCAAAAATCCCATTGCTAAGAGTCCACCTTATGGGACTTCTTATGGAAGCTATGGAATGAATGTCAATGCATACCATTTTACATAAATAGTGCAAATGTGTTTAAGAATATCACTGCTGGTTTATCAACAGGCCTTTTTAAGCCCCCTTTATGCTGCCGAATTGGATGGAGGCATTTTCTATAGTATTGAATAATGTATAGACTGATAGGATGGTGTATTGACTGCCAGTGGATGTCACATTGTGACTAGTCCTTTGATAAATCTAGGCCATGTCTCTATATTTATTTTATCAATATAGCATTTTCAGTGAGCAACCAAAAACAGGATAACATTGAAATATGGGTGTTTCAGTTATTTATATATGGCTTAATATCACAGAGAATCACATTAGTACCTCTATGCACTCGATGAATGTATTGTCTGAGCAGATTAATACACATGTCCTCTGAAGCTCCACATTAAAACATCACCATCAAAAAACTGATTAGTTATCAGGTCTTTTGCTAATACGTGATCAGATAAGAAAAAGCAGGTTCTTTGTCTTATCTCCTAAGCAACATAAAGCAGGTCACTGAAGTTCACTTAGTTAAAATGTATGAATGTAAGACAAGGCTACAACAGTGTGATTAATGGAACAAACATTCTATAAATCATGTAACCGGCATTTAATAATGTTATCAATAAATATAAAATAAGTTTGCATAATCAGTGTATATCCACAAAGAATATTAAAAAACATACTTGGATATCATATCCTGCGTACTTTACAATGTCAATATGTGTATGTTATGCTCAGCGAAACCCAATAAAAAAAAACACAAAGACTTACATAAGGGGTTTAAAAACCTGCTGCCTTACAAATTCTCTTGCATTTTTTTGTTTATATTCTTTTTATTCTTTCAGACTATGTTAGTATCGCTGAATTGTAGAGCATTGTGGGTATTTTCTCCTACTATCAGAATCAGATTCTCCTATACCTGCTAGGCTGAATTCAAACCATGTAAGCGGGTAAAAAGAAATGCTTTATTAAAAATGCTCATGAAATCAGGAATTTTAAAGTTCATAATACAAAGTTGACCGTTCTACGCGTTTCGCAGCATTGAAGTATGAGTAAGTTATGTAATGTTATTAATATTTCACATAATATATTTGATTTTATTCACTTGTATACGTGACAATTGTATCATTAACATGTACCAGAGAACTTTTTATTACTGGACTTGCTTGCTTTGAAAGGAACAGGGTCCTGCTTCATCAGTCATATATGGATCGACTATCTATGGAACTATTGATAGAAAAATTGTGTGACCGGATTGAATCTTAATTTCTTGTGTTTTCTTCATTCCTCCTGTTTTCCCAGAATCATCTACTGTATTAAGCATACTACAAGTTTTATTATGTAGTAAAGTAGATTTTTATGTTAGCTGGAAGTAAGACTATTCTTCAAATGCTCATCATAATCTTCTTTACTGCATTCTGGATGTGATATATTGTTTTTACTCACCATAATAAATCTGTGTATACGGAAGGAAGAGCCAAACTCCCACACAAGACCTCTAAAAACTAGGCATATAAAGAAAAATACAATTAAAATGGCATTTCCTGACCAAAACACTGTTTTGCTAAATTATTGGAATTTTTGAACTGTGCTCAAACATTTCATCTGACTTAGGCTACCAGTCATCTATAATGTATACAGTAAAATAGGTAAAATTACATTTGCTCAACTGTATAATAAGAATAAGCACAAATGTAAAACTCTACTAAAAATATAGAATTAAATCTTATTACTTAAACTACCTTTCTTATCAAACGGCAATAAACTGCTATAATAAAAAAAAGTGTTTACTTTTTGTTAAACACTGATTCCAATCTAATAAGCTGCATTACTCTGAACTGTAAAGAGACTAATGAGTGGTGATGGCAAATGTTTGCCTTTCCTTGCCTCTAACAGATTCTAATAAATAATCATTGTTTTTATAAATTATTATTTAGTACAGCAATTTATTAAATGTAAAATTATGCATTGGAGAAGGAAAAGTAACCATGCAATGTATAATCTTAATGGAGTGAATCTAAGGGTATCAGACATTGAAAGGGATTTGGGAGTCTTTGTGGACAACCACCTAGGTACCAGTGCTCAATGCCGAGCAGCAGCTGCAAAGGCAAGTAAAATATTAGCATGTATTTAGAAGGGTACTATACGTACAAATCCCTAGTATGCCCTAATTTGGAAAATGGAGTACAATCTTGGTCACCACTTCATAAAAATTACATTTTAGAGCTGGAAAAAGTACAGAGAATGGCAACAAATCTAATCAGGGGAATGGAGGGGCTAAGTTATAAAGAAAATCTAACAAAAATTAAACATTTTTTTTTTCTCAAGAAAAAGGCATTTAAGAGGGGATATGATCCTTATTTAAATATATCCAGGGTAAAAAAATGCTTTATAAATGGAACTTTTTGTACCAAGAGGTTTTCAACAGACAAGAGGACATCCTTTGAGGTTAGAAGTAAAAAGATTCCCCCTTAAAGGGATATCTAAGTGAGCTGGATTAATACTTTTCTGCACTATGTGGGCAAAAAGCAGCCTATGGGTATGCAGCACATCTCATAAAACATTTTATTTTTATGAATATCTAGAAATCCCTCTAATGAATATGTTGACATCCCCAGGTGGAATCTACACAACTTCCTGGTCCCCACCCAATCAGCATGCAGCGAAAATAACCCACTATTTACCTGCTCTTGCTAGCTCAGCCAATCTTCTTGCAGCTTCCACAATCTCTTGTGATCTGCCTCAGTTATTTTTTTTTATTTAATTATAAGAGGCTTGTCATTCTTAGTGAAGTTTTTGTCCAACAGATAGGATATCACTGAGGACTACAATGTTCTGTTTTTTTCATGTATATATTAATGTATTGGTGTACATAATATGTGTGTGTATGATTCCTATATTATGTCACTAGTAACTTGCCCGTCATAAATTACAGTGTCATATTCAGTTGTCTGTGCTGTCTCTTTCTGTGCTGTCTCTGTGTGTCCCTGCCTCTCTCTGTGCACCCTCTCTCTTCTGTGAGCCCTCTGTCTCTCTGTTAGCCCTCTGTCTCTCTGTGCTCTGTTTCTTTCTCTTTGCGCCCTCTCTCTCAGTGCGCCTTCTCTTTTAGTGTGCCCAATCTGTGTGTGTGAGCTCACTCTCTTCGTGCCCTCTATCTCTCTCTGTGTCCTCTCTCTGTGCTCTGTGTGCTCTCTGTCTATCTCCCTCCCTTTCTTTCTCCCTCTCCTCTCTCTCTCCCTTTCTGTGTCTAACTCCCTCCCTCTCTGCCCCCCTCTCTTTGCCTCCTTCCCTCTCTCTCTCTGCCTCCCTCTATCTCTCTCCCCCTTTCTCCCTCAGGAGGGAGGATGAGAAGGGAGGTTGAGGATGAGGAGGGAGGTTGAGGAGGGGGTTGAGGATAAGGAGGGAGGTTGAGGATAAGGAGGGAGGTTGAGGATGAGGAGGGGGTTGAGGATGAGGAGGGGGTTGAGGATGAGGAGGGGGTTGAGGATGAGGAGGGGGGTTGAGGTTGAGGATGGGTTGTTGAGGAGGGGGTTGAGGATGAGGGGGTTGGGGAGGGAGGTTGAGGATGAGGAGGGAGGATGAGGAGTGGGGTTAAGGAGGGAGGTTGAGAATGAGGAGGGGGGTTGAGGAGGGTGATTTGGGAGGGGGGAAGAGACACAGGGAAGGGAGAGGGGGGAAGAGACACAGGGAAGCCAGAGGGGAGAAGAGACACGGGGGAGAGAGGGGGGACACAGAGGGCACAAGAGGGACACAGGGGGCAGCACATTTCCTAACCTCGACTTATACTCGAGTCACTCATTTTACCCAGTATTTTGTGGTAAAATAGGTGTCTCTGCTTATACTCTGGTCGGCTTATACTCGAGTATATACGGTGTGTGTGTGTGTGTATATATATATATATATATATATATATATATATATATATATATATATGAATATATATATTTATTTATATTTATATCTCAAATTCCAGCAATGTGTGCACCCAATAACTTCACAATTTGCATATGCATGAACATGCACTCACATTTTTTGTAGCTATGAGCTGCTCCTGGTGTAAATATTAACAGAGAGGCTTTAACAACCACATGGATATATAATAATCAGAATGGAGCCCAGTTACGTTAAATGTTTTTAATATACTCTTAAAAACAATCAATCACCAGTCAAACAAGTACCTAAACTTTTTGTGTGAGTCTTCGCTATACACACAGCAAGAGTGTGATTCCCAAGTATGTCTATGGATTTGGTCCATCCTCTGGTAAACATGTACTGGAACGCATTGACTGGTCCACCGATTGCAGGTTCTATCTCCACTAACGTCACTAGGCTCACATGTTTCACTCTCTACCACCTCCTTCCTGAATGTCCTTATATATATTTGTTGATCAGGCTTGCAATCAAGCAATCTATAAAATGCATTAGATAATCTGTTTTAGTCTATGTGGATTTCATGATATGTATTAAGCCCTTGAGACCCAAGATCAATATTACTCAGAAATAACATTTAAAAATAATATTTTTTAATTGCATTTTTGTGGAGTTGAGAATGTTGTGGAACTAATTTTAATATCTTTCTATGCCTTCCCGTACTTACAGTACAGTACTGTGTGTTTTATAGCTGTTATAGCTCTAATACGTGTTTGAAAAAGCCCTTGCGAGTCCTATTTAGTACTCATAATATATTTGATAGAAACTTGATTCTTTTTTCAGTTGCGGGTTAGACTTTATTTGCAAGCTAGAACTACGGGTTTAATAGAATATCGATTTCTTATAACTTCAGTTATTTAGCGCCAGTAATATTCGAGCTGTGCTAAAACCAATGGAGTTCTAAGGCCTATTTTGCGGCTTTGCCTGGCCCGAAGTGATTGCGGGCGCGTAACTCTTAATTGGATTGTGAGTAGCTAATGGAATCTGTGGCAATATTCAGAGTGGTTTTACTTTTATATACATTTATAAATTGGGCAACAAAATAGGGCCCTTAGTGTTTCAGATACAAGTTAACTCGATACACAATGTATCGATACCGTGTATCCATCTTTTCATTTCAGTTATTGTGACTTTATCTCATGTATAATGTGTAATCAACTAATTTAAAAGATAACTAAAATTTGTTCTGTTTAGTTTTATTATGTAGCTACTTTTCAGTTTGTTCAAATTGTTCTATTTTGCATTCTTGTGATAAAATTAAAATATATTACTGATTTTAAATAATATAAAATGTACTTAATGTAGCCATGGAAACCTCTACTACTGTATATTAACTATCGGACATATACTAATCCAAAACAGTATTTTGTATTTAATATTTGAATTTACGTAATTCAAAATACTAAAACAAAATGTTTTCCTCCTTTCGTTATATACAAGAACTAGATATGTTTTTTTTTTGTGTTCACAATAACTAACCCCTTTAAATGGTGCAAGGCTCCTTCTGTAGATTCAAATAGTGTTCCAATATAATTTATTATCTCCACTGAGTCCTCGTTTACAAGAGAATTAAAGAATCTTTGTGCACAAAATTTATTGCACTGTCACTTCACTCATTATTACTTTATCTACAAATGGAAATATATCATTATATTAGTCAAAGAAATCTAAATGCACCAAGATAAATATTAGCCATAAAAATAATCTGTCGCTAAAATGTTATTATGTATATAATAGAAAAGGTAAAAGTAAACTTTTTATTCTTTCCCACAGCATGTTTTAAAGGGGCTTGTATTTCTTTCTTTTCTTTTTTGTTAGATTTTTCATCATTTCTTTCTTTCATGAAATCTTATTATTTCTAATTTTCTATACACAATCCTAACATTCACATAAAATTATTTACTTTTATTAGCAATAATCTTGCTTAATTTTTATCCTGCATAATTTTATCTAAAACAGTTCTGACAAACTCTGTTGAAAATTGTCCCTTCCTCTCCAATTCTAGTTAACTTTATACTTCATTAAAATGACCCATGTTCTTGAGTTACTATGCTAAAGTGATCCAATCATGAGTAGCCTTTAAAGCTGTTCTAATTTCCAAACATGTACAGACAGCCTTATGTTAAATGTTCTGCTTGTGAGTCCTACATATTAGAGCCTACAGCTACATACTAAAACATATACCACACTAGTGATGTTGCAACTTAGCGATTCATGCTATGAATTAAATGTACTCCTAACTTCCGTACAGCTGTTCTATAGCACTGGACATGTTTAACAAACTATACATTTCACACATTGCTCAAAAATATTTTTTTTCCTTAGTATTACTGCTTTTATATATATTTTTATATTTTTGCATGAACTTCCATTATACAAGCCATGGATATGCTACTTTTTTTGTGAAATACAGTAGACTCGACTCTCAGTTAACCAGCGCACCTAGATTTCATCCACTGTATGTCTCTGCAATTAGTTTTCACCAGGAAGCAGACAGGCATGAGAGACTGAGCCAGTGCAGTGTTGGCGTTATATTCCCTGGGTTCAGCACCGCACCCTCCAGCCTCCAAACGTACCTGTGTGTAAGTGAAGAGTGAAAGCTGCTGCTGCTAGAACAGCCGTTACAGACAAATATACTTTGCAGCGCATCCTATGTGCAGTCTAATCTAGGTCAAGCAACCAGAAACAACATTTATCTGGCATCTACCGATCCTCGTGGGTGCAGGATAACTAAGTGTCTGCTGTATTTTGGGTCCTTTTGAGGTATAGGTATAGAGAGCAGTCCCAGAAACTGTTTATAATAGTTTGAGAGGTGGTTTCTATTGTATTCCTAGACATTGTCATTTTTATCCCCACAAAATCTACTATACATGCTAGGAACCAGCCTGATGAGATGCTGTAACCTCGAAACAGTGCTGTCTGTGGGTAGGTTTCCTGGCTTGTACTTAGTCCATCCTGGGCTTTGCTTAAAGCTGTGTGTTACGAAGTGCCCTTCGCCACTTTGTCTTGGAGAGGACTGTTTGCCAGCCTCCTGCCCTGCGACTATGGCCCTGGGACATATTGCCCTTTAAACACAATACACATAGAGGGACAATAGGTGAGTCACACCTCCCTGAGGCTTCCTGGCAACTTGGATACAATCAGACATTAATTAGATCATCATTCTTTGTTCTTATCTGAGAATGAAAACAGTTTATACAATAGACATCCTTATCTGTAACAGGATTATCTCCCATGCCAAGGTCTGCACTAGTCTGGGCCAATATTCTGCAGAGCATAAACCAACATACATGCAGTATAATAGTAGGATCATATTTTAACCATAATAATCATAAAACAGGATAAAACAGTGATGGGTTCCGTTACACTGTGTAATACAGCGGACATATTAAAAAGTAGTCATGTTTTAAATGGTATTTGGATTAAAGAGCAAAGCCTTTAAGGAGACTTTTTTTATGTCCCTGCCCAGGTTCCCAGAATGCAGTGTAATAACTGTATTTCTCAGAATTCTGAGCAGGAAACAAGTTTTTTAACTTGTTGTAGACATTCAAATGTGAAGACAAATGTACTACATCACTTTTTGACTTGATAAAGAGAGGCATTATCTCTCGAAAGCTCGTTGCTATATTATGAATAAGTTTGTCCAATAAAAAAGGTATCACAATATACAGTATATAAATTTATATAAATGTCATCAATCACTGAGAACTGCTCACCCACCATTGCGGTGAGAATATTCCTTTAAGACTGACCAATATTTTGTGTCACCTTCAGTTTAAATGCTAGAAAATAAATATGTTTACATTTTTTTTTTTTTTATATGTCAACAATATGTTTTTAATAAGCAACTTTCTTGCAGTTCTTTTAAAGTATATCATCTGCATTTATAATCTAGTCTAAGACCTTATTGACAGAAGATTATAATTAACAATTAAAAGTTCATAGAGATACTGGCTGTTAATACCATTAATTCAGCTCACTGTAGCCAGTCACTGAATTTTCTTAATTATATCACAGCTTTAAGGCATTTTTTCTCTCTATTTTATTTTCCAAGAAACTGTTTTCCCTGTAAGCACAATAAACCACGCCATATTTTTGCAAAGTCAAATAGAAGAGAAGCCATAACAGTAACAGTAAAAACATTATGTTAGTCACAAGAAATAAGTTAAAATAAATAATTAAATTAATTTATATACGAAAAAAGGGGTATAAAAGTTTCTTAGTTACTCCATAAAATAGACACATTTTCTGAATAGTTTTGGGCCTATACCAAAAAATGTTTAATATTTAATGTATTTTTTTTTTAGAAATAAATGAACACTGAAATACAGCACCCTGATTATGCATTTAAAGGAAAATGTTGTAACATTTTCAAAACTTTCATTGCCCAAAAAATGAGTGAGCTATAACATAGCACAAAAATAGATCAAGGGAAATTGTGTGCCCCTCCCCTTGCCCGGAGTTGTCAAATTATTTAAAGTTGGAAGAAGTCTTCGGAAAGGATTTTAAGTTCAGTCTGCTGTGAATTACTACTATTCTTGTGAATGTACAACTGCTAGATGTCCAGTGAGTGTAGAAAATACTAAAGGAAGAGTCCAGGGTCCAGTCGCATACCCAAGGGAAGCCAGTGGTCTGGTGAATTCAACTGTGTAACTGAGGGAGGCTATTAGTCTTGTAAACAAAGCTGAATTGCTGATCGAGGCCAGTGGTTTAGTGAACATGGCAGAAAACGTAAGTGAGGCTGTCACAGTGGTGACCCCATAAAGCTTGTTTTTAATTACAAAAAAGGGGCATTTACATTTCTGGATAGTAAAGATTGCATTTCCTGATGCAAGCAACCTGCCTCTGGCCCTGTGAGGGGGAGAATTATCTAACAGAGGCTTTTCACCTCTCTCTGTTTTCTTCCTCCCTTGAGTGATAAATAAAAAATACCCCCAAAATCTAGTTCTCAGGAAGTGATTCAACAAGGACAAATTGGATTCCTCTACTCATAGAAACATTCTTCAAAAGTTCAGATTTTCCCTCAATTTTTTTTTTACTATCCATTGCTTACACAGGGAATTACAGTGGTTCTATATTACTTGACTCCATATAATATCTTGTAAACATGAAGAAAACTATAATTAAAATTTAAAACCATGAATCACCAAAAGGAAATCAGTAAATTATCCTAATTGGGCAAATTGAGGCAAGGGAAAACATAACAAGTGAAATGTCAGTGCCATTAAAAGACATCTGTGGGAATATGTGAATTTAGGTTGCACATTTTTAGATTTTTTACACATTTGGTCCAAGTTTCCTGTAGTGATTAAAGACAACCTCAAAGAGAATTTATATCATTTTTTTATCCATTCCAAGCATAGGATTTATCACTTAAGGATTTATCGTCTTTAAATGTTACTTGGATACTTTTGCAAGATAATCCCTTAAATGTGTGGACAACAAAATCTGGAAGATTTAATTGATCATTAATAAAATTCCTATTCAATTATTATTATTATTAGTTGAATAGGAATATTGAACTTGATATTAAACATCAGATTCTCAGCTTCCAGTTAAGTTTCTTTGTCTTCACCGCCTATGAGATCATCAGTGAAGCATGAAAGGCTTTGTCTGAGAGATGGTGAGAATGATAAAAGACACGTTCATTGACAGTGCTGTGTTAAAGTGGCTTCACTTACCAAAAAGCACCTTATCCACTCTGAT
>CM050173.1:47698271-47745771 GCA_027410445.1 Discoglossus pictus
TGCAATGTGTTAATATTGCTAGTGTTTTTGCCTTGATCATAACCCATGTATAGTGCTAAGGAATATGTTGGTGCGTCATAAATAAACAATAATAAGAATATGAATAATATGGAGAAGTACCTTCTTCCAAATCAATTTTTTTTTTAATTTAGTACTAATATTTGCACATATTATATTCATTTTATTTCCACCCACTGCCAATTGTGAAATACATTTTAACAATTTCTTAATACAAATTTGCAGTTATTTAATGTTTTTATGTACTCCTTTAAAGTGAGATAGCACTATTGTGAAGCTGCACAAAATATCAGAAACATAGCAATAGAATCAGTGGTCTGGTTTAAATAATCATGGCCCCCTGACACGTGACAAGAGAGACACACATATATGAAGGAATTCTTAATAGCAGCATTAGATGTGCCCAAGATCGGATATAAGGTGTAGTAAACAGTAAAGGTATACCACTATCAACAAAGGTCCTCATAGTTAGAACTATGGTATTCCCAGTAGTAACATATGGATGTGAAAGCTGGACCATTAAGAAATCTGAGCGCCGTAGAATTGACGCCTTTGAATTGTGGTGTTGGAGAAAACTGCTTAGAGTCCCTTGGACTGCAAGATGATCTAATCAATCGGTACTTCAGGATATCAAGTAAAATTGTTTACTGGAAGGTATGATCATGAGGCTGAAGCTCAAATATTTTGGTCATATTACCTAGAGAAGACTCTGATGATGGGGAAAGATTGAGGGCACACGAACAAGGGAACGACAGAGGTGGAGATGGATAGATGAGGTAATTGAAGCATTGAAAATAAGCTTGATGGAGCTCAGAGGGGCAGTAGCTGACAGATGTGTCTGGCGTGCTTGGGGCCATAGGCTCACAGACATGACTGAATGACTAAACAACAACAATAATGATCGGATATAACTGCATATAATAAATAAAAATGAAGTGCTGATTTCATTAGCATTTGCACGTTACCATCTCCAGCTATTCAATGAGCGTATTGTAAATTTGGGGTGTTAATGGTAAATTCCAACTAAAATTAAGTTTCTTTCAATCCTACAGAAGATCAGCTATATATGGAACTTTCCTCGTTTCCCAGTTACTCCTCCATATTTGTGTAGAGTGGGCGTTGCCATTTTAAGATCAATTAAGATCAATGAGCTGATTGGGTCAAATGTTAAGAACAGGAGCCAATCAGATTGCAGCTCAGGGCTAAACTATGACAAATACATTGACTGTCTGAGCTCTCCAGCAATTTAAAGCACCAAACGTACAAAGGACTTGGAGAAAGAAACGGCAAGTGTTAAAACTTTTACACTTACGTTTGAACTTCTATAAGAGAACTCTTCCATATAAGATCGACTTAGGTGAAAGTTCTCCTTTACTGTTACTGTTTTTGGGTAAAAACAGGAGCTGATATAGTGGTGGTGCTTCTAAGGGGGCCCGGCACTTCCCCCCCAAGAAAAGTTTCTTGCCAGTCCAGGTCTCCTCTGCTAGTGACTGGCAGTTCAAGAGGCAGAGGCTGCACCCGCCCCCTGGTTTTCTTGGGTGCTCTCATTGGCTGAGACTCCTGCAGACTCCCCTCCAGACGGCAGGCCCTGACCCAGGGGGCATGCTGGGGCAGGGGGGCAGGCACCCTAACCCAGGGGGCATGGTGAGATCATTATATATATATATATATATATATATATATATATATATATATATATATATATATTTATGTCTATGCCTGAATGATTCCATATGCTTATATTCTGCATTTCCAGCTGGCTTCGAGCCCGAGGGCGCATCTTACGCTAATTTTTAATATCTATTTTAGAGTAGAAGAAGGACTCAGGAAGGAGGGAAGGTATTTGATGATGCATTGATTGATTAACATAAGCTTTTAGCATCTAACCCCTTCCCTACACATGCTCAGTAGAAGGCAGTAGCAAGTAAACATGCAGGCCCTGCTTGACCTGCTCTTCAACCCCCTTCTCAAGTTCATGGTTTACTGCTGTTTGCAAAAAGTAAATTAAATGGCAGAAATGTTATTTAAAAACATTTTTTGTAGAGTAAGACAGGACAAGGAAGAAGAGAGACAGCTAAATAAAGTGACAGGCAGTGAGTACTATAGACAGAGCATTTATAGGTAGAGCTGGCTAGTGAAGAGAGAAGCAGGCCAAGTCATGACAAAGATGGGGTTAAGGAAAGAGACACATAAGTTAGAGAAAAAAAGAGGAAGAGTCAGGGGAAGTAAAAGGGTCGGTGCAAGAAAAGAGAGACAGAAAAACAAGATTAATGTGGAGAAATCGAGTGGCCATAAATGCATTGGGGTTAAAAACACAATTATTTGATCAGGACACAGAGGAAATTCTAACTTCGGCAATATTCCTTTTCCCTAAAATGCTGTTTAATGAATAAAGATCACAGCGCTCTGACTGTAAGCTAAAGTGCAAATTAATAACTCAAGCTAAAAAAAAATAAATGTAACAGTGTTATGTGTCAGTTGGCAGCTGCCATGACATGACACGAGACTGATGAGATCAGATAATTTAGGGACCGATAGTTGCACCCTTTCTGTAAAATGTGATGACAGCAAATGAGACTGGTTTTCACGTGAAGAAAATACCTGTTGCACAGCTGGTTAAAGGGGACAGTGCGTGCGAGATATGAAGGAGCGTGTGTTACATACTACACACGTTTAGACTTCTTACAAGAACAGGAAATGCCTTCTTGTGCACAGAGTACTTGCAGCTCTAGATCTCGAATGAACCCAGGCATTACTCATATGTTGATATTGCAATGTACGGGCAAGTCTGAAGGGCAATTATACTTTTCTATGGCCCTTTAAAGTTATTATGTATATCTAACTGTGTACAGTATTCACTATATAATAAATGTATAAATTAAAGGGCCATTTACCTCACTGTAGGTGCTCTTCATGGTGTAAAAGAGCACAGGATTGTATGTTTAAATTATCCTTGTTTTTAATTACAGCTAAAAAATCTAAAGTTTTAAGGCTGTTTACATAACAAAGTGTATCCGGTCTACTGGCTGTTGCAGAGATAAGCAGCATTGTATCTGCAAATTAGTGGCCCCAATACTAATTTGTTGTTTTGGTGTGCTAATTAGAATTACAGTCTGCATGTCTGTATGATGGCAAAAACAATGCCACATAAGAGGCATCCATATTAAGCAAATTATCATACTGAGTTGCACATTACCATAAAGGAGCTGCACAAACATTACCAAAATTATATAGACAGTATTTAATGACCTTTAAGATGAAACCAATGTGTTTCTGGGGTGACAGTGTCCTTTTAACTTCAGCTTTCCAAAAAAACAGATTTTACTGAATGTGCTAACTTAATAAACATGCAAACTGTTACTAATTAAATAGCAAAATACTTGATAAATGTCCAGATTGAATCTTTTTACATGAATTTATTTTTGTTGGTCCCAACTGAATAAAGTCCTTTGTTTTGTGTTCTCGCAAATAAATTATGAAGAAATCTTTGTAAATAATTTGTTGTATTGCAGACAGAAATGTGTTTAGATTTAAGGTGCCCTAGGCCCAGTCTTAGGGTTCCCTGGTGGTCCAGTGGTTAGGATTTAGTGCTTTCAATGCTGCAACCTGGTTTTGATTCCAATTAGGGAACCAAGTGGTCGCACCAACTTGAAGCCAAGCAGGATTGGGCCTGGTCAGTACTTGGATGGGAGACCACCTAGGAATACCAGGAGCTGTGTGCTGTGGCCCACTGGAGAAGGAAATGGCAACCCACTCCAGTATCTCTGCCATAAATAACAAGTGGATCAGCATGATATGTTGCAGTCCATGAGGTCACGGAGAGTCAGACATGACTGAACAACATAAGCTCACTCTTATACATACTTCCTCACTCTATCTTTTAGCTCTAGTATCTCCCAATCATCATGGTCTGTCTTTCCTTTCATCATTTTACATTATTATATGTTTGTTTTTTTTCGTGGGATTTTATTAACTACATTGGGGGAGAACAGACTAAGCAGGAGTTGATGATTTTGGTGATGAATGGGTTATTAATATCATTGTTATTATATTATGAAATAAGAATACACTTTAAACCCAGTTGATAAATGGCTCTATGTAAAATATAAGAATTAGGATATTAAAGTGACACAGTGGTATAAAATGAAACTGACCGTAATAACAATGACTTTATCAATTGAATATTTTTATAAAATGCATTTACCTACAGTAAACTAATATTAAAGTTTGCCTATGTTTAAATTATACCATATTTGTAAATCCCGGTGTGTCACTTTAAATATATTTTCTGTTATCCCCAGTTTTTACTATGAATATTAGTTACATAGGCCCTCATTCAATTGCAATCTGGCCAATTAAATAGGGTTCTAAATAAGCACATAACATTTTTTTTAAAGAAGTTTTTAGTTAGTAAGCCTCTGTCCAAAAACAAGGTTTTCACTAACTAAAATCTTCTTTAAAAAAAATATGTTATGTGCTTATTTAGACCCCTATTCAATTGGCCAAATCGCAATTGAATGAGGGCCATAGTAATTGAGGTTGAAAATATACTTTTTCAGCCCTATTAAATTCCATCAACGTGTAAAACCGTAGCCCGTAACGTAGCCGTAACGTTGGCCCTGTAAAGCAACCCGCCAACGACTTGCGGGGTAAGGGCGAAAAAACCCTACGGGATGTTGAAAATTGCACTTCGCGGCCGCAAATCCTTTATTCTGTCAAGCCCGTAACTGTTACGTTCAAGAATCGCTATTAAATTGCTACCAATCCTCTGGCATTAAACCCGTAACCCGCAAATGAAGCCAAAAAGCCAACGGGTACTAGAGAGGACACACAAGGGGGTTAAAGTCCGTAGCAGTGTAAAAGCAAATATAAACACACTACGGTACTTATAATTAAAGGGAAAGTGATGTTAGGTATTAAAATTAACACAACATTCTCAAGCTCGCAAATCTGCAATGTAAATTTTTTTTTTTTATGTTTAATTTCAGTGTTATTTCGATCTTGGCAATCAATGTGTTAATACATATAATGGAACTCGCATGGACTTGAATATCATATTTACTGATTCATTCATTTTGCATTATTTCTGAAATGCTGATACAATCGTAACCCGTAATTGAAACCCATAAGTCATTGAAATCTAACCTCCTTTTTTCAGTGACGTAATGATGACGATCTCATTTGCCATTGGCTCCCTCTAAACCCGTAACTACGGGTTTGACTAATTGATCATGGTTTACTGGTTTGCGTCTCTGGCCAGTTACTCGCGGCATGGTCTAATTTAATAGCTCTGTAATGCAGCCTAATTTCAAGCCAGCAGCCTTTGCAGGTGTGCCGATGCCGTTACGGACTTTGAATTTAAGGGGGTTGTTTGTCCATCAAGTTCAACATTTTAAGATCTTCTGTGACCTTTGTGAATGTGGATTAATTGTGAATTAATTGTGATCCAGAGGAAGGCAAGCAAAAAAAAAACACTGAAACCTTTCTAATTGTCTCAAAAGGGAAAAAAAAAAATCCTTCCTGACCCCAGATACTGGCGATCGGATTCCTACCTGGATCAATACTCCCTCTCCAATTAACCAGGATAACCCCAAATTGCCTTTTTACTAAAAATTATATCCAAAGCCTTTTTAAAAATCCGCTGTCACCACCTCCTTTGGCAGAGAATTCCACAGATTAAGCACCCTTACTGTGACAAACCCTTTTCTTTATTTAAGGTGGAATCTTTTTTCTTCTAACCTCAAAGGAGGTCCTCGTGTCACAAAAAGCTCCCTTGACAAAGCCTTGTATTGACCCTGGATATATTTATATAAGGTAATCATATCCCCTCTTAGATGCCTTTGTTTCAAGAGAAAATAAGTTTAATTTGGTTAATCTTTCTTCATAACTTATTAGTTTTGTTGTCCTTCTCTGTACTTGCACCAAAATTCAATTAACAACAATAACATGCAGATATGATATTGTGGGAATGTATACAAAGTCAAATACATAATTATAATGATTGCAATAAATGAAGACCCCTTCTGAATCGCAACCTTGAAGGGGCTTGTGTACTTCAATGAAGCTGTGAGCTATATCATACAGGGTCACCCAAGATGGGCAGGTCATAGCAGAGAGGCCAGACACTGGCAACCCACTCCAGTAACTTTGCCAACAAAACCATATGGATAAGCACAATCATAAACACATATAGATGTGACTGGCATGCTGCGTCCATATGGTCACCGAGAGTCGGACACGACTGAAGGACTGAACAACAACGAGTGAGGAATATATTACAAGACTGTCTTTTTGTTGTTTGATTGGACATACTGCTTGGAGACAATAAATAATTGGCACGCAGATAAATAATCCCAATATGTAAGCCAGGAGTCCTCACCTCCCAAGGAGCAGGAGAGATAATAGTTACCTTCTAACAACCCCTGCTGATGTTAGTGGCAGTATCCGGCTTTCCTGATGTGAGATATGGACGTCTGCTGTTACCATCCAGCTTGTATATAAGATAACAAAACAGCACATAGATAAAAGAGGAGACGGGTTAGTCAAGTATCTATCCCAGAAGTCTATAGTGAGTCATTGTACCACAGTTCAAGCCAAGTATCTTCTGGGATGAAAAATAAATTTAAAATATAACATTACTGTAATTGCATTGGGATAAAATTGGTAAACCACAAAAAAAATATTTATGTTTGAGTTAGAGCTCCCATGTCTCAGACTCCTGTCTATCTTCTACAACACTAACACTAAGGTATTAATTTGTAAATTATATTTGCTGTTTACTGGAATTAGATATATTCTACAGTGGTCTTGCTGGGGACTTAGCTAAAATGATGCTATGCATTACAGTTACCCAGAAGCCAATTTTTTCCTGGAAACTGTCAGCGAGCTATCAAGCAAAAGCAGTTTTACAGGAACATTTCCCTCAAGGGCTCAGTAAGAAGAAAATATTCATACAATAATTAGACTTTTGTCCCTGTCATGGCCTCAATTCACTAAAATGTGAAGTGTGGAGAGTGTGAGACATTTGTACTGCATTGTTATCTCAAAAAATATCTTAAAAAACACTTACAAGATGCTCACCAGCACTTTGCTTTCTTAATAATCTGTAAATATCAGTCATATTTTAACTGTGTATAATTTGTATTATAATATAAGTTGCATTGTTTGATTTATAATATTTTAATGATAGGTCCACTAAAGATTCTGGGTAGTGGTAAGCAAATGTAAGTGGACCAGAGGTAAAAAGGTGGAATGTTTTTATCCTCATTTGCATGTCACTACCCAGAATCCTAAGCAGCAATGGATATATATACACACACATGTATATATTTATATATATAAATATATATATATATATATATATATATATATATATATATATATATATATATATATATATATATATATATATATATATATATAATTTCCATTGCTGCTTAGGATTCTAGGTAGTGACAAGCAAATGAGGATCAAAACACACCTCCTTTTTACCTCTGGTCCACTTACATTTGCTTGCCACTACCCAGAATCTTTAGTGGACTTATCATTAAAGGGACACTGTCACTGCAACAGGAAGTTGATTTGTTGATTTTATTCTAAAGGTCGTTAAATCATCCTATACATTTTATTAGCAGTTTGTCTCAACAGTAAATCATTTCTGAATTATTTAGAATTTATTTTGCGGCTCCTGTATGCTAATGTGTGGCTCAGAGTACTTGATAAGGGTGAGCGAGGAGTTTAACTGCCAGATCACATTGGGAGTATATATTTTGGCCACTACAGAGACAGACAAGCAGAGTGTAATCCTAATTAACATGTGTGAGCTTCTCATTTGCATATAACATGGGCAACAGCAACATGGAATTTCCCAGGAATGATTCACTTTAGAAAAAAATGGATAACGCAACATATAGCCAGTTTTTCACCTAAAATAAACACAACTTGATTTTGTGGTGACGGCGTCCCTTTAAATGTGCACAATGTGATTGACTAGAAGGATGATAAGGTGAATAGTCTTTTTGCATAAAAAATGTATGTGTTATCAGATGGGGGAATCCCCTAACTTGTTGCAGTACATTTTCAAACCCCATGCAGAAAAAAAACTAAATGCTTAACATATGGTATTTATTAATATGGAATTGGTCAAAAATGTGTTATTTCAAGAATATTTGAAACTTCAAAATCAATTTAAACTTCGGGTTCAGTTCATATCTGTATTTTAATAAATGATTAAATAGATAGTTACCCGTAGATGACCCCACCCCCCGAACAAGACTATTAGACGCAGAAGGTTAAACCAAGTTTGTGAATGTTAGATATTCACAGCTGATACGGACCCAGTGCCAGAGCAGACCAGCTGTGAATAACTTACATCACTTACATACAGTTATATGAACATATTCCATAGAAAGATCTGTGAATATTGACAGATTTTACAATATATAAATATTATATAGTGCTCACTTTTAAAAACAAAATAAGTAATTTATTTTACTGCAGATTTGAGAGTGTGTACACAAAGTTTGATGCCTACTCAGTGTAATAGACATGTTGTTCTATTTCATAAATCTCTGGCACTGCAATTTGCATTTTAAAAGCGTGAAGAAAAGAACCGTAAGCAATACCCTCACATCATGACCAACCCATTTACATTTTAGAGCAGGGGCGGAGCTACTGGTGGTGCAAGACACCATGTCCCTCCACTGATGGGGCCCCAGCTATGCAAAGGAGTCTGGGAGGGAGCAGCAATGGCAAAGAGTCTTAGAGCGGGGAGCTGTTATGGGAAGGGGTCTTGTGGAGGGGCACTGAATGAGTTGGTACAAAAGGGGACACAGTTCAAAAAATTGTAAACACCCCCTTGGGGCGAGGGCTTCAGATTTATTTTGCAGCAGGCCCTCCGTTCTCTAGTTCCGTCACTGTTTTAGACTGTAAGCTCTTATGACTACATGGCCCTAACCACCTCCTGTACCAGTTTACTTACAAATGTGCTATTTCGTCTTACTAATATGACTTTTATCCAGGTATACCCATGGCGCTAAGGAATCTGATAGAGCTCTACAAATAAAAACACTGATAAAAATAATAATATACCCCAGTTTATTCTTGTCTTTGTCAATGTTCTATTTACCACTCCACATACTGGTTTGTACAATTTATAACTGAACTCCCATAACCAGCTTCATGGTGAGCAGCAGGGGCGGAGCAAACAGCACTTCCTGCACTTCTTGGCCCATAATAGTTATCCACTATAGTAATTGACAACATGTCTGTAACGCCTGTGCAGCCTCTTCTATCCAGGCGTCATAATTCCTATGAAGTTGGGGTATGTGCGCATGTCAGTGTCAGGTGAGAGAGAGACACATGACAGCAAGAGACATGGACACAGGACAGAGAGAGAGACACACACACACACACAAAGGACAGAGACAGAGAGAGACACACAGGACACAGAGAGAGACACACACAGAGGACAGAAAGAAAAAGAGATAAACACAAACAGGACAGAGTAAGAAAGAGACACACGCACAGGACAGAGAGAGAAACACACACACACACATGACAGAGAGAGACACACAGGACACAGAGAGAGAGAGAGAGACACACACACAAACAGGACAGAGAAAGAGAGAGAAACACAAACAGGACAGAGTAAGAAAGAGATACACGCACAGGACAGAGAGAGAGGCACACATACACACATGACAGAGAGACACACAGGACACACAGAGAGAGACACACACACATACACAGGACAGAGAGAGAGGCACACATACACACATGACAGAGACAGAGAGACACACAGGACACACAGAGAGAGACACACACACATACACAGGACAGAGAGAAAGAGAGAGAAACACAAACAGGACAGAGTGAGAGAGACACACACATGCACAGGACAGAGAGAGAAACACACACACACATGACAGAGAGAGACACACAGAGAGAGAGACACACACACACAAACATGACAGAGAAAGAGAGAGCAACACAAACAGGACAGAGTAAGAAAGAGACACACGCACAGGACAGAGAAAGAAACACACACACACATGACAGAGAGAGACACACAGAGAGAGAGACACACACACACACAAACATGACAGAGAAAGAGAGAGAAACACAAACAGGACAGAGTAAGAAAGAGATACACGCACAGGACAGAGAGAGAGGCACACATACACACATGACAGAGACAGAGAGACACACAGGACACACAGAGAGAGACACACACACATACACAGGACAGAGAGAAAGAGAGAAAAACACAAACAGGACAGAGTGAGAGAGACACACACATGCACAGGACAGAGAGTCAGACACACACACACACATGCAGGACAGAGAGAAACACACACACAGGACAGAGAGAGAGAGACACACACACACACACAGGACAGAGACAGAGAGAGACACACAGGACACAGAGAGAGAGAGAGACACAGGACACAGAGAGAGGGACACACACACATGCACAGGACAAAGAGAAAGAGAGAGAAACACAAACAGGACAGAGTGAGAGAGACACACACACATGCAGGACAGAGAGAGCCACACACACCGGACAGAGAGAGAAACACACACACACATGACAGAGACAGAGAGAGACACACAGGACACAGATAGAGAGACACACACACACACAAACAGGACAGAGAAAGAGAGAGAAACACAAACAGGACAGAGTAAAAATGAGACACACGCACAGGACAGAGAGAGAGGGACACACACACATGACAGAGACAGAGAGAAACACACAGGACACAGAGAGAGAGACACACACACATACACAGGACAAAGAGAAAGAGATAGAAACACAAACAGGACAGAGTGAGAGAGACACACACACATGCAGGACAGAGAGAGACACACACAGGACAGAGAGAGACACACACACATGCAGGACAGAGAGAGCCACACACACCGGACAGAGAGAGAGAGACACACAGGACACAGAGAGAGACGCACACACACATGCACAGGACAGAGAGACAGACACACACATGCAGGACCGAGAGAGCCACACACACACAGAGACCATGCACAGAGAGAGAGAGAGCACAGAGCGAGAGAGAGCATGGAGAGAGACAGCACAGAGACAGACAGCACAGAAAGAGAGAGAGAGACAGCATACTTGCCACCTAACACACACAGACATCACAGACAATGCAACATTCTATGATACCATCACTTGTGATGGGCAAGTTACTAGTTTTAATTATATTTCAAAAATGTTTTTTTAGATCAGTTTATAGACAAACCCATTTCATTTTTGCAATGTCCTACTTCATGGGAACGTCTCCTTATCTACTGCATTTCCACTTCTCTTGACTTGTTAGTTAAGTCCAGTTTCCATTTCCATTGTAGCTTGATTCTTGAAATTTCAGCACCATTAAGGTGTTTCTTTGACCAAGTCTTCCTGTTTGTACAATGGGCACCATAGAATACATCACTTGTAAGCAAAGAGATGAAATAAACAAAAAGTAAGGGCAGCGCAGGGAGAACAGAGACAAGGCTTTGATAACATCTCATTACAAGTAAGGATAATAGCAAATGTCTGAATGTTATTAAATTGTTGACCTGTCTGTCTGCTTTTATGATACACTTACTAAGCATAGACTATTTTCTCTTTTTAATAGTAATTATTGATGATAATTGCTAATTGCAACTTGGTGCCCTTATTTGTTTTCAGTTTAAAGTCATACTGACAAGAATGAGTATGTGCAGATCCAAGGAGTAACTAGACTAATTGCTCCCTTGGGGTTGAACACCCAATATATCTCATTTGAATGGTTGTATATGTGGCCTTCAAGTGCATAAAACACCACACAATACATGAATGCAATATCATTTTGTTGAATACATAGCAAAATTAGCAACACTTACTGAGGAAAGCATGTGAAATAATGAGCAATGGAGAAATAAATTGTGAGGATATGCACTTTGTGGAGGCCAGAGACAGGGATAATGATATATTAGCAGCTACGATGGAGTGGACTTGACCGGAGTGGGTACTGTGAAAAAGGAGAGGAATTCCCACTGTATAGGGGTCAACACTATAATGGTTATGTTGCTTTATTGTTGCTCATAATAGCAGAGGTTCCTTCCATAGTAGAATGTAAACCTATAGGTAATAGCAAGTACCTCATCCACTGAATGTAACTAAAAACTGTCCTTACCTTCACTAAACACACTTAATGTCACCTAAATGGATTCCATGTAAGGTGGGCCTGAGGCAAAAAGGTGATACATGTTGAGCCTCATTTGCATGTCAATAACCAGAATCCTTAGCTACAGCAGAAATCCTGTTTACCAACAGGTTCTTAGGTCTCCTAGTTCTTTGAGACATGTAAGTGGGCTCAGATGGTCTTTTATATCGTTCCTGGGTAAACTGTGGAGGGTTTTTAAATCACCTTTCTACTCACATAACATATTTAGGGCCTCATTCTATTGCTACTTTTTTGGGATCCGGGCCACAGGTTACTATGCTATTCAATTGCCTTCCGATTGCGGCCTCAGATCGAGTTACTTGCTCCGCCCCCCGATCTCTACCGACCCATTGCGATTTGTGAAATCGCTAGTTACTTCACTCAATGCCTTTGATCTTTCAAGGCCGCAAGGCTCAAATCGCTAATCAGTTGCTCCGATCCCCCCTTTCTAACCACTCCGTCAAGACTGTAAATGGCAAAAAGCCAACCACCACTTACTTCCACTAGGAAAGATGTCGCAAGGGCTTGCAAAGCCCTTACGTATCCTGCCCACTGTTCCCAAATCAAACCCCCATGATGGAGGGGGTCCTGATCGGGACCTCTGCAGCAGGGGGGATGATGTGGGGACCCTGCAAGGGTCGGGATCGTGACTCCTGCAGCAGAGGGTTTGATGTGGGGACCCTGCAGCAGGACTGCCAGCTGTATTTATCCAAGTCCTACGGCTTCTAAGCCCGTAGGGCTTGTGGGCTGCAAACACTGATGTCATGATGACGATCCCTGTTTCCATTGGATGTTTCGATATGGGCGTCATGTTCAGACCCGTAGTTGCTACTTCCAACGGCATGGTGTAGGATTCTTGGGAATTGGGACTAACTTGCGGCCCCGGACAATAGAATAGTTAAGTAGAAGTAGAGCTACTTGAGCAAGTAGCTCAAAACTAGCAAAAGTGGGTAGTTACTTGCAAGTATCAGCCCAGAATAGAATGAGTCCCTTAGTGTTTGGGCAGTTTTTTTTACTTTTTATTGAGGCTTTTTGTTCCACCCACAAACAAAGATCCATTTCACTAATTGCTTTTAATATACAGTCTCCAGTGTAGGTCATATACAAAGCAAAAGCCTTGGCATGCTCAGACTATGGAGAGGCAGATAAAAAGGCCTACTATGGCGGCTTCCGGACAGATGCACCCTATGGACAAATGATAAGAGGTGCAGAAAAGCATGTCTGCTGAGCTCTAGTATAAAATGTAAAACCTACATTGATTTTTTTTTCTTTTCAAATATTGACTTATTTGCTAACTGGTTATAAAATAAACAAATTAAACTCTACAATTGTCCTTTAAGTAAAACAAAATCGTCCCCATCTCACATCGTGCTACTGTAACTCTTTTGCAAACACATTCTTGAGCACAACACCTTTAGGAAACACATTGCATAAGGAACAGGAAATCGGTGGACAGGAGGAATTTTAGATATATTACCTGCCAAAGCTGTGCCCTACTGATATAGCCTGTGAGGAGACCACTACACACTTCAAGAAAGCATATATAGGATGTCCTTGTGATGTTGTTGGCCCATTAACATTAGACACAAACAGTTACAAGGTTGCAATTTCCTTGTTTTTTTTCAAAGGAATGAACAGAAAACGGAAACTTCAGTTGACATGTCTGCAAATCCCAGATGTCTCTAAAAGCAAAACACCTTTTTCAGTTTAAGCATGTTTGTTTATCCTGTGTTTTTAGAGGACCACATTAAAGCTGAAACACTCTGTATTACGAAGTAATGTACCGTAAGATAAACAACTTTGCAATATACTTTGGAAAATAGAACTTTCTTAATGAAATCTTGTTTGTAAAACTGCATTTCTGATTAATTGTGTTTGAGAAAAGCTTTATAACTAAAGGAAAAGATCAAGATTAGAGGTAATAAATGCTGGTTAAGCAGAAACATTTCACTAATAAAGTTGGAGTTAAGTGCTGGTGCATATTAGAGTTACCTGGTGGTCACCGCTGTGACCTGGGTTAGATACTAGGCAGGGAACCAAGAGGTCACACCACTCTGAAGCCATGCAGAGTTGGGCCTGGTCAGTACTTGGATGGGAGACCACCTAGGAATACCAGGGGCTGTATGCTGTGGCCCACTGGAGATGGAACTGGCAACCCACTCCAGTATCTCTGCCATGAATATGAAGTGGATCAGAATGGCCACAGACATGGTCCATGAGGTCACAGATAGAGACTGCCTGACACACACTGGTGCATATTATAGAGTTTTGGAGCTTTGCAATAGTGAAAATCTGTGACTCTTTATTAATAGGAAACTGCCACCTTAAATGGACTTTGTCACCCCAATTATTTTTTAGGTAATCAGAAAAAACATGAAAACCTGTCTATATGTTGTGTTATCCATTTTTTTCTAAAGATAATCAATTGTGATAAATTATGTTGTCTCGCTCATTTATATATAAATGAGCAACATATGCATATTAATTAGCTGCTTTGATGTGCTAATTAAGATTACAGTCTGCTTGTCCGTTTCTGTAGTAAACAAAACAAAGACCCACAATGTTATCTGACAGACTCCTCTCACCCTTATCAAGTACTCTGAGCCTCATGCTAGCATGCAGGCAGGATCAGCAAAACAATTCTAAATATTTCAGAAATTATTTACTGTAGAGAAAAATGACTAGTACAATGTAGTTTGAATGTAGTTTAAACAGGTTTGTCTTAATAATTTTTAATAAAAAATAAAAAAAAACTATAATGTTTAAAACTTGCTCTTTTAAGTTGCTGGAGAAAAGAAACAGTTGTATTCCTTGTTGCATTAAAGTCCATTTTGTTGCATTTTGACAGTGTCACACTTTTTGAATGAAATGGGTTTATTATTAATATTACTATTATTATTATTATTACTATTATTTTATTTATTATTATTGTTATTATTATTGTTGTTATTATGATGTATTTATAAAGTGGCAAAATATTCTGTATTGTGAAGTTCAGGGTATATAGTGAATTCAAAAGACAAACGTGACAACCCTTATATATACTGATGACCTTTCAACCTCCATATCAGTAATTTCATGCACCAAAGCTCAGTAAAAGTGCCAGTTGACAATAGGCTGACTTAAAACCTTTAGCCTGGGGGCAAGCACATGGGACTGACCCATGATCCAGTGGCCCACCCCATTCTTTAAAGTATTTGAAGACCACAAAAGTTGATTTATGACCTTGCAATTCATTCTACCTAGCTATAAAAGAGTTGAGAGAAAGTAGGAAGTGAAGACAAAAAGAAGAGTACAAGAGGGGAAGAGAAGAAAAAGAAGCAATGGATAAGAGGAAGAGAGAAGGTAGTGGTAGAGAAGTTGCAACCTGTGTAAAACAAAAAGAGCAAAGGCAAGCAAAATGTAATACAAGTAAAAAATAATTTAAATTGAAGTAGTAAGGGATAACATATAAAAAGGCATGAAAATAAGTAGTAGTCGAAAGAGAAAAATGTGCGGCTGAAAGAATGTTATAGGGCAGTGATTGGGGATAAGTGCGAATAGGGGCTACATGATTCTCTCATAGGCTTCTTTTGTGACCACAAGCTTGTCCTCAGGACTTGGAGATCATATATGGTTATGAAGAGGGATTCAACAGTGTACAGTACATTTTATCACTCAACAAGTACCAAATCACTCCAAACAATGTTTACAGAAGAGCTCCTTAGTGAGTCAAACATGTAGAGACATTGCCACAGTAATTGCTACTACTGTGTCTCCTTGGTGGCACGCACATCGTCATGTTGCAAGGCCATCTCATCTGGAAGCATATTCGTAGTTAGTTGCTCCAGTCCTTACTTTTCAACTGGGTGTATTAAAGGAGTACCTAAGGACTGCAATAATAGCAGGGTGTTGGTATGGCAGTGCACCAGGGCCCTCATCTGGAGGGGCCCAATGCTGTTTCATTTTTTCTGTATTTCTACTGAAGCTCCAAGTGGTGGCACTGTAGAGCAGTTTAGCATGCTGGGGATGTGTATCAGGGAAGAGGTGAGAGAGAGCAAGGGTTGGGTGACAGCAAAATACAGGGGGTGCTATGAGGGTTTGGGTGCTGTGTGGGATGGCTGCTGAGAGGACTGGGTGCTATGTAGTGATGGATTCTGAGAGGCACAAGATGCTATGTAGAGATAGTATATGTATACATGTGTATATATGTGTGCTTCACGTAGGCAGGAGGTAAGGGAAGAGGAGCAACAGTGGAAAGGGATCTTGTAAAGTCCATTGAGTGAGTTGGTAGAGGGGTGGGGCTACCAACTCATTTTAGACGATTTAGGGAAGAGGGGCCAAATTGTTTTTTGCACCAGGATCCTCCATTCTCTAGCTCTGCCACTGAATAATAGCTCAGTGTTGACTATATACTTGTATTTAAGATTAAAGTAGTATGCAAAATAAAAGGAAATAGAATGATGCTAATAATGGAATTAAAGGAATGAATAAGCTTTTCAATGATATAGAATCCCATACTATCTCTAAATGTCAGAATATATTAAGACTGCAAACAGTAGTCAATAAATCTTATGGGATGATTAAATAGGAAGAAGAGATAGGTAGAACATGGCCAATAGACAAGTGGAATATGGCCTTTAATCTAACTAAACTCTACTCCTTACTCGTTATATAGAAAACTATTTGTTAAAACCATACATAGATGGCACTGGGTTCCTTTAACTGTAAATACAATAGATCCCACCACAGATGCTTTGTGCTGGAAAGGGTGCAATAATTTGGGTACACACAAACATTCGTGGTGGGACTGTGAAAAGATTAAAATATTTTGGAAACATTGCCTACTTCCAATCTCTACAACAATTGGTAGGGAAATGTCTTCCTCTTTTGAATTTGCAATCCCTCAGTTGGATATAGAAGATAAGTTCCCTAAAAACAAATAGCTAATAATTCACATCTTGTTGGTAGTCAAGTGGACTTTAGTAAAATATTGTAAAAATAAACACATCCCGACCTGGGAAGAAGTTAAAGGTATTGTAGTAAGTATCCTTGAGTTAGAGAGAGATATGATACTAACACAATCTATGAAAAAATTATTAAATAATAAATGGCATCTATGGGATTTGTATATTAAATAAAAAGGGAAAAAATATATACGGTAAGTAATATATTTACAAGATGATTCAACTTCTAGTTATTTGCAGACTTCAATTGTATGTATGTAGGTATGAATGTAAATATGTAAAATTATTGACGTATTATTGACTTGTATGTAAATTGGACTTTTTATGTGTTTTGTTTTATGTGAATAAAGAAAAAAAAAGGAATGAATGAATAAGATGGAGTGTGGAATTTCAGAGGAAATGAAAGTGGATGAGTAGGAAACGGATTGGTAAAAACGGCAAGTTGGATGATAATTACATGGAGAAAGTGTATAAAATTTAAACCAGAACAGAGTTAAATAAAATAGAGTGGAGGATGGAACACAGGGAGAGTGAGGAAGAAAATTAATTGGAGGGTTAACTATGTGATGGCTAGAATATAAAGAGGGTTGAGTTATAAGGGCAGTGGAATAAGACTGAAAACCAAATAGGTGGGGCAGAGGAGGAAGATTATGGGTCGGAAATTTAAGTTAAATTAAAAGGAATTGTGTAAAATGTTGTGTAAGTGTTTGTTTCAATGTGTGAACCTGTAGTAAGACCATGATCAATGTGAGCAGGAGCAACTGGATCAGCTTCAAATATTGGATATGCCTTTGAATGGTTTGCCTCTTTACTCAAGGGTTGAGAACCAATAATAGTTAATTGCTTTCCCTAGTTTGACGTTATGATTGTGGTCTTCCTTAAATAGAAAGTGGAAAGATTAGACTGTTCACATAAATGTTTTGTTACTCTTTTACTTTTATTACTGACTATAATCCTTTTGGTTTTGCGGGATACTTGATGACTGGATTTGATTGAATTTATCTGTGCCTGAAAATATTCGCCCATCCCCATCCAGGATTTCTTACACTTCCATGTTACTTGTTTTGACTTAAGGAAAATATGACTCACCGCTGTGTACACGCAAATATCAGGGCATTAGTACAGAGAAAATACAAACTTGTTTCTATTCTTCTTCTTCTTCTCCTATATTGAACAGATCTATATTTCTAAATGATATTTAATACATTTACACTTTTAAATGACTACAGGGTGAATGTTTCTTTTACAGTAAGATTTCCCCACACCACCCCTATATGGACAGTCACATATTTATCTTATCATGTTTTTAAAAGATAAGGTTTCAAACATAATTTTTTTTGCATCAAAAATAAATCCTGACTAAATCATAATTTGTCAAAAAGAGCTCCTGACATTTCTGCAAAGTTGCATTTACCGTAATTTTTTAAAGCTTTGCAAGAAAACTTTAATCTTTAGTCTGCTTCTTTAATTGCCTGCTAATGAATATATGTTTTTTTTTGTCCATTTCAAGGAAATTTGATATTCATAAATGTATTATTTTTATTTCAGCCCACACATATCCTTTAGAAAACATCTAATTCACCTAATTTAATCTGATAACTTTATTTAAAATTAGGAGTTTTTCCTTGCTGTACTGCAATAACAGAGGATTACATTCTGCACAATGCTATGTGAGAATTGTTGCTTGCCAATACCAGTTAAACACACTTGAAAAGTTAAAAGATAATAATGTCAGCTCAACAAATTTTAGGGAAAGAGGGTAAAACATCACCAACATAAAAGACAGATGTTACAGTTGATTGATTTTTGTTCAGTCTGTCAGTTGTTTCCGACTCATGGTGACCATATGGACGCAGCACGCTAGGCGCATCTGTCTATGTTTTTGGTTGTGCTTATCCATATGGATTTCTTGACAAAGATACTGACCGCTCTGCTATGGCCGCCCATCTTGGGTGACATTACATTGTATAGCTCACAGCTTCATTGAGGTGCACAAGCCTCTTCACCATGGCAAGGTAGCGAGTCAGAAGGGGACAACTGATTGATACGTGGATACTAAACTTCAATGGCTGTCTGCTAAGCATGTAAAGTAAAAATTGTATTGTGTCGTTCAGTCATGTCCGACTCTCCGTGACTGCAACACACCTGGCACATCTATGTCCATGGCCATCCTGATCCACTTGGCTTTCATGGCAGAGATACTGGAGTCTGCTGCCAGTTCCTTCTCCAGTGGGCCACAGCATACAGATCCTCGTATTCCGAGGCGGTCTTCCATTCCAAATAGCGTACCTGGCCCAACCCTGCTTGGCTTCAGGGTAGTGTGACCTTTTAGTTCCATAGAATGAAACCCAGGTCGCAGCAGTGAAAACACTGAATCCTAACCACTGGGCCACCAGGGAACCCACAGTTACATTAATAGCATACTGCAATAATAAAAACCATCATATCACTACAACAGTTCAAATTGAGGGGATGTTAGATTTAATGTAAACATTATACTGAATATTAAGTTTTATATCTAACAATTCAAAGTCCATATTCTCTTAAGAAATGATATAAAATTATATTTCTTACTTTCACTTTCTTCCTGAACCCTGTTATCCATTATCTGTTACTCTTCCCCAAGTCTCTGCACCTTCCATTCCCTTTAGATTGTAAGTAGCGAGTTTCCAGTCTTGTAGGGTGCTTTGTAAAAAGCACTTTCTAGAAAGATTCTAAACTTAAAGCAGGGCCCTTCATTTTCTTATTTTGTTAATATTGTATTTTCCTTGTACTTATCCTGTGTACAGCGCTACAGAATATGATTGCGCAATACAAATAAAAGTTAATAATAATAATAATAATAATATATTTCATCAGTCAGTTTGTTTTTAATTTATAACTGTCCTGGGAGAATTGTCCCTTTTAGCCAATGAGCATAAATAAAGCTAAATGAATCTTGATCCAATGAGACCGCATACAACTGTATGGCGTGTACAGGCAGGCATTGCCTGCTAATTTTAAGAAGATTTAAGATATGCATTTTTATTAAAAAAAATCTGTAATGTTTAAAACATATTTTCTAATCAGAACATTTTCGAGTCTCATATCTATTGAAAAGCAGGTACCCTCCATCTCTAATATGTCTTTGTCTCTGAATCACATATGATAAGGTGTTTCTATCTTATTTTTTCTTCCTTGTTTTAATTGGTAACAACCTTGGCAACAACTGGGTTTGCATACATATTATCAGATGCACAGCAGCAGTTTGGTGAGATATTCAGCAGGTTTAAAGTGTTCTAATCTTCCCTGACTAATTGATCTGCATCAAATCCTGCAGATATACTGTAATCTACTAGTCTCCGATGGGAGTGTAGAATTGAGAACATGATATACACTTCTATCCGTGCTCGTTATTGTCTAAATATTTTTTTTAAAGGGACCTGGAAGCCTCGGTTTTTAATTCATGTTTATGAAAACAAATCAGTAAAAACTAATTAAAAAAATTGCAAGAAAGAGATTAGGTAGCAGCTGAATATTGGCTTTCTGTTCAGAACACGGGGCTTTCCCTATCAGTCAAAGAGCTGTATTAATACTCATTGGCTGACAAGTGCAAGCCATATATTTCTTTGGCGTGCAGGGACATGCCCTAGAGGTAATTATAAATTGGGTGGAGCTCACATAAAAGGCCACCATTATTATTATTATTCTTTAGTCATAACCGACCAATAGATTCTGTAGATCTATACAGGTATAGCGCTATTAAAGGTATGGGCGTAGGAGCTAAAATATAATCTGGGGGGGGGGGGGGGGAGATGGTAATTCAACTCTTCTCCAATGACAGGAAGAAGGGGCGGATCTAACACTAGTGCACCGTGTCCCTGCTCTGGGTGGCCCCATTGCTGCAGTGCCCCTCAAAAACAGTTTTTTTTAGTTTTTTTGTTTAAATTCTTAATGCCCATGCTTCCCCCATTATAATTAAACTGTGGGCACATTTGCATGTGCCTGCCAAGGTTTCCAGAAAGCAGTGCAATAATTGTATTTGCCAAAATTCTGAGCAGGAAATAAGTTATTTTTCTTGTTTTAGACATTTAAATGTGAACACAAAAGTACTATTCATTTACTATTGTGGCTAAATCTAGTAAAGCATCTGGTTAAGCTTAATTTTGCTATTTTTTTTGTCCTCTATTCATTTTATCAGGGGGATTTGTCCCCCACGTCCCCCCACTTCCTATGCCCCTGGTTAAAGGGCAATTTACCACATCATGTTAAATTGCACAAGTTTGTATGTTATAATGATCTATTTTTTAATTACTTTAATGACAGCTAAAAAATCTAAAGTGTGTAGTCTACTTACACACACATTCTATCCTGCCTACCAACTTTTGCATTAGTAATAACAGTCAGTGAGTCATGCTGTGAAGACAGTGATTGATAGCAGTTTGTCCTTGAACTCAGGAATGCACCAACCAGTTAACCTATAACTGACCTGTTTAGGTGATTCCAGCATTCCATGCTCTGCACATATTGATTTGGTAAGGGTCAAATAGTCATGGGATGGCGGGTCCTGTGTTGTATGCTATATCACATGACTTAATGGACCAATAGGAGCAACTGGTTGGGCTGTTTTTGTAACAGTTTGTTGATTTCCTACCTCACACAGTGATATGCACTCATGGGATAAGAGGTGTGAGAAAGGCCAACTGAGCCAAGGAAAATGAAAAACAATGGGAATGATACATCATTTTATATAAAATCTTCTCCCAACTCAGAAAACTGATTAACAAAAACTAAACTGTAAATTCCCATGCAGCACAATTGCATATAAATACAAAAAAATACTGCCTGTATTATTGTATTTCACATTACAAAAACATGTTGCATATTTTCAGAAGTAGTTTCTTAAATAAGTATATTTTAAATATATAACTACAGTGGTCCTGTAAAGAGTCAGTATAAGCGTTTGTCAAGTAAATTAATTTATTAGTTACCATTAATTGACATAAAAAATGCACATGCAAAAAGCAGCAAAAAGTCTGCTTACTTAGAAAATATAATGTAAAAATACAGGTGCCAGCTACATTGGTGTCTGCCCAGTAGAATAGGAAGGGGGGCTAAGGTTGCGCATTGCCAGTGCCCAGGGGGGCGTCACAGTGCGGAACAACCCTGCCGGCCAATTTACAGAAAGAGAGGCTGTCCGGAAGAATGCTGCAGCCATCTTGGCAGAGAAAGGGGCAGCACTATTTGTGGGGTGGTGCACATCGTGCAAGAACACACATGCACTGCGCTGAAAACCCCCCGCCATCTTAGGACTGGGAAATAAGTGCATGATGTGCATTGGTAGGGGTGGCAGGAGCTGGCAGCATTGTACAGCGCGCAAGAGCAACGTCCATCTGGTGCGCTGCGCGGGGGGGCGTGTTAGGGGTGTGTTGCAGGAGGGGAGTTTTGGGGGTGGATGTTGGGAGCATGGGGGGCGGCAAATTCAGGGGTAGCCCTGGGTGGAGCAAGCTCTCTGCCTTACTCCTCAAACTTATCTATTTAGAAGACAAACAATTCAACATGGATTGAATTAGTTATGCAGGACAGATCACCTAGAGCATGCTCACAACCCCCTTATCCTACACAGCATGCTCCAGGTAATCTGTCCTGCATAGTTAAAGGACAAGGGTAATGCATTTACACGCAAAGCTTGTGTGTTTATTTTTTGGACAGAGACTATTAAAAACAGTGTGCAGTTTAAACTAAACAAAAAAGGTAGTATTTTTCCCTTTTTTTATGAATTGTCTGTTTCCCATCAAGCAGAGCTTGAAGTCCAACTTCCAGGCAGAGCTGGCCATGCCTCATAGGAACAGTTAGGAGGGGATAAGCTGCTCTGCTTGAGGAGAAAACTGACACAAAACAAAACAAAAGTAAGAATAAATGTGAACTTTTATTCATTTTTTTAACAGCATACTGTTTCTAATAAGTCCCAGCAAGCAAACATATGAACCTTACTTGTAAATTTACAACAGCCGACGTTGAATGTTCTTGCTAAAGCCTTTACTGCTATTTGCCCATGTATGTTTAATGTTAATTATTAGTAAATTAAGAAAATAAATATAACTTGAAAAGAAAACAGACGTCTCTTACCTGGGATATAAATATTTCATTTTAAATTCTTAGATTTTTATTTTGGACAGGGACAGAGTCAATTGGCACTTTGTGCTGAGCTGTGGTAAATATGATCTAACCACAGATAAAGAGGTTTAAAGGTCTCTTGTGTCCCTGCAATGCCATTTGTGACATAAAAATACCCCCCTTTCATAGCTGGCATGCCAGTGTATCACGCAGGTTATTTTTTCTCTTCTTTGCAATAAGGGTAGCTTTCGCATCAGAAGAATTCTTGGCAAATTAATGCGCTACCTCTTGGGCTAATTAAATTAGAAAGGATCAAAACTACAGAGCTGCTTTTGTAGTGGACACAATGTTGTACTTCATGCATCTCGCTCGGAGAGGAATTTCTGCCATTTAAGTCCTTTTTGCCTCTAGCTGCAGTCTGGACTCGCTAACACAGTCAAGTTCCTAATGTGTCTCAATGAGAAAAAAAATATTAACTGATAATGGGGAAAGGAGCATTCACAGCTCGCGGCAGAGCTGCGCAGGAAAGGGTGAGCAACGCGGCACCTGAAGCGCATACAATTTTTATTAATTCCCACAAATATCCATTCAGGAGTAAAATTACTGGGCAAATGACAAAAGCAATTATAGTTTAGATTTTTTTTCTGGCAATGTGGACGGTACTATTTTAAATAACACTAAATATTACAGGCAACTGCTTTGTTTTAACATCTGTTCTATGTAATTTTTTGTTTTGGGCCACTGTAACACCCTAACAACAGGAGCTTTTAATTGATCATTAAATCACATCCAATGACTTTACAAAGCAACTGTGAATACTAAACTTATGGTCCGTGATCAAATTTAGTATAAACTCAATGTATGTATATATATTACTGTATGGGTTCCCTGGTGGTCCAGTGGTTAGGACTTGGCTTTCATCGCTGTTAACTGGGTTTGATTTCAGTCAGGGAACCAAGAGGTCACACCATCCTGAAGCCAAGCAGGGTTGGGCCTAGTTGATACTTGGATGGGAGACCACCTCGGAATACCAGGAGCTGTAAACTGTGGCCCACTGGAGAAGGAACTGGCAACCCACTCCAGTATCTATGCCATGAAAGTCTAGTGGATCAGCATGGCCATGGACATAAAGATATGTCTGGTGTGCTGTGGTCCATAAGGTCAAGGAGAGTCGGGCACAAATGAATGACACAAAAAACAAGTGCTCTTTATTCTGTGAAAGAGCACAAGATTGTCTGTTAAAATTATTTCGTTTTTAATTACACTAATAACACTTAAACAAATCTAAAGTTTTAAGTCTGTTAACATACACAGTCTATCCTAACTACTGGCCTTTCCTTGAGTAATAACAGACACCTAATTCATGTGGTGAAGACAGTTATTGATAGTAGTTTTCCCTGCACTTAGGAATGTACTGATGAGTTAACTCATAACTGACTTGTTTAGGTGATTCCAGCATTCCTTGCTCTGCACAGATGGATTTGGTAAGGGTTAATCTTTTGTTTTATTTTGCTCACTACTGCTGTAGCTTTGGGTCTGGCTGAGGGCATGTCAGTGACACACGTACACATGTACACACGTACACACGTACACACGTACACACAGATTTAATTTGATTTCTCAGTGAAAAATGCACGTATTTCAAAAATTCAAAAAAGCATTTCAACCTGCTTTTAGAAGATTATTACTGTGATGTGGTCCAAGTTGTGCTGAATTGAGTGGCCCTTTAAAGTACTTCTATAATTTGGTAGAAACATCACATGCTTGTGAAGTAGGTAACAAAATAACATTAGCAGATATTTTAAGAGAAAATATTAAATTTAGATGACTCTGATTGTGTCAATGGAATTCTGATCTACTCAGATGGTCTGTAAAAAACTATAAACCCATCCCCTTACCCCTTGATGACATTATCAGGGTGGAGACAATCAGCCCAGCTGGAGCCTTTTGAAAATTAATTTAATCTTTAATATCACTATTATAAAACATTAAATAGGAATTTTATTAATGATCAACACATGATTATAGCGACTATCACATCTTGTGATGGCTTTCCTTTAGGCTGCAGTTATTCCACAATATTCAAAATGCACTCGCCATAACATAATCTAAAGTATTTTTATTTCCCTTCAAACCAATAATACATTTTAGATTACAGTCATCTGTCTATATGTTACAGACACTTATTGGATTTTTCTGCCTGGGAAAAACATCAAACATCACAAGATTAATGTTGTCATTATGCAGATTAATTTAATTTATTTTAATTAGTGAGGTCACTACAGTACAGTATGTCTTGTGTAAAGTTATATGGATGTAATGCAATGACACATAACAAACATAACATACTTCCACTTTAAGGGGAATACTATGCAAAGTGTATATGGTAAAATTACTTTGGGAATTAAAAAGACATGGAGCTTGCATATTTAAGTTAAAAGTGCAGGCTATGATGAACTATGTTTTTATTTTTTCGTCATGTTGTTTTGAACAACTAAATTGTCAATGGCAAAATGATCAGATGATCTGTCAGGAAAAAAATGTGCTTTTCATCAGTCCTATTGAAAGCAATGGCAGCTTTAGCTGCTACATTTCCATTGTGCAGATAGAAACGTGTGCAGTGATCCTCTAAAAGAGAGGCAAGGGTACACAAACGCACTCACTCACCATCAATGTGGTTCATCCCATGAGGCTCAGGCCTAGGGAAGCACTTTCTTCAGCAGGCTGCCTGAAGTTACCATTGCATTGCCATGGAATATGAACAGAAATGTCTATACGCAGAGAATATTCTGTCTGTACGTGTACTTGGCACTTTCTGACTCACTATATACTTACATAAACACATATGCACTTATGATTTTCTGTCTAGGTGTGTGGTAAATTTGTGATTGGAATATAGCAAGAGGAAAGGAGGAGGAGTAACTGGGTATCACAAAACCTAAATATGCCCCTGCCACTCAGGTACCCTCAGATAAATTATATTATACACATTTTTTAACTTCTCCCAAAAATCAGATCTTGACATATAGTGGAACAGAAACACATATGCATATAGTATTAATTAGATTTTAATGTGGACTGTTTCCAGATAACCATACATTTCCTTTTCCCTTATTATTATTATCGATTATTTGTAATGTGCCAACATAGTCCGGTGCCCTCTACAGGGTTTAGTGAAAGAAACACAATAATAACACATGGCAAAATGAAGGAAAACCCTGTCTTTGAGCTTAAATTCTTGGGTACCTGGTGCTTTTTCTCAAAGCATCTTCTAAGTTTGAAAACTCGCAAAATTTACAAACTAAATACATTAATTTAAGAACTGTAGTTTGTTATTTTTTATGTTCGCAGGTTAAATGATCACATCAGTAATTTTGTTGCAAATCAGTTATTAAAAAAGCAAAACCCTATGGTATGAACACTACAGTGGATCTTCAAGGAGGTTATAAGAATTCTCAAAAATGTGAAAAACACCTATTGTCAAAATTTGGCTTCCAATGATGTGTTTCATACCTTTATATAAAATGTGTGTATTGTGTATGTATGTATCAGAAAGTAAATTAAAATAAAAATGTAAATATACAGTGTCTGTATTACTCATTATCCTGCAATACACATCTTCCATGATAGAGCTGGTATTACAATTTAATGTAATCCTGTATGTTTTTTAAATTGGTTACATTAATTTGCTAACATTGTTTCTATAATATAATTTAAATGATACAGGTTTGTAATATATATATATATTTGGTAATCCTCAATTTGCAATAAAAATGGTAATCAGAAAATTATAAATATTTATGATAATTTGTGGTTCTCTATGTGTCAGAGAATAACATGTTTATTCGTCACAGTAGGGGGTGGTGAGGAGGATTTGCGAGATAATGGTGTGTAGCAGGTCTGGCATCATCTGTTGTGATAATAACCTGAAAAAACTTGTTTCAGTTGTATAGAACTTAATTTTGGTTGCATACATTTGATTCAGCCACTGACAGAATATTAAATGGCTGGCATGCTGAATTCTCTTCATTTTTATCTGGTTAGATTAATTAAAGGACCAATGTAGTGCATTTACATGTAAAGCTCATATGTTTTTTGCTGGGCATAGGCTATTAAAAACAGTATGCAGTTTAAAATAAAAAAATAAAAATTCTTAGCTTTCAAACTGTCAGTTTTCTCCTCAAGCAGAGCTGTGTATCTACTGCTACTGCTACTTGTGTCTATCAGGGTAGTGGCCACCTCTTCATTTATGGTGGACTATCGTGGAGCTGGGCTGATGTCACTGGCCCTGCTCCATGACATCATTAGCTCCTTCCCCACTACCTACACAGGTAACAGCTCTATTGTAACCTGCTTGCAGCTGTAACATAGGCTTCATCCATTTACAGTACATGAACCATCATAGACCCCCCTTTACTGAGCATGCCTAGTCTGAAGCACTCTATGTTATTACAGAACACAGGAAGTGTTGTCCACACCACTAATATACACAGCTATGCTTGAGGAGAAAACACACAGTTTAAAAGCTAAGAAAAAAATAACTTTTATTTATTTTAAACTGCATACTATTTTAATAGTCTATATACCGCAAACATTTAATTGTAAATGCACTATAGTAATCCTTTAATCTTCTTAATGGGGGTTGCTAACACAAGGTGGACCCACTGGACAGAGAATAGCATTCACTGCCTTGCACCAGAGCCAAGATCTGGTTGCAGGAGAGAATCCAATTATAGGTTAGGAGTAGGCAGTTGAAATCAAAGCCAGAAAAAGACAGGCAGAGTATGTTGGGGTTGTGTTCTAAGTCAAATTCCATATAGCCTTGCACAAGCAAAAAGGAGGCTGAGCATGGCCTAAAACTTTCACAAACTGCAGGGTGCAGGAACTGGAGAGGACGGGGGCAGCGTAGGTGACATATTCCCCCACCCAAAGTTTTCAATTTGTGTGTGCATATGTAGAGATGCTAATAGTCTTTTTATACCATGAGCTATATTCCCCCGGTATTATTTTGGCTCTTACACCCATGTGCAAGCTATGTCATTATCAGGTGCCTGCACTTCCTTCACCCTGAGATCACACATCCCACACTACATGTAATAACATTACTGATGCACAGAAGGATGACACTGCACAAAGGGACGACCCAGGTAGGTGAGGGCCTTACAGAGGTATTGTCATCTCAGTAGTCACTCAAATATATTCATTGATACAGATAAGACACATGACAACCTTTGTTTTCTTATAATCCAATATTGGTACTTTATCACTCCATGCAGGCTTGTTTAAGGCTTATTATATGTAAAACACAAGTCGAGGTTACGTTGCCACCTGTATACTTAATTATTTAAGTTAATGCTTAACACTGGTTCTATATTAATTTGAGAAAAAGAAGATTAGGAAGAGCTGGATCAAAATTATGAGGTTAATTTGTATAATCTTTATTATGGAATTTGAAAAAGCACTGCACTTAAAAAGTGTCTCAATATTAGGCTAATATTCTAGATGATTACTATAGAATACAATATAAACGAGGAAATGCAAATGCCTTTACATAAAGTATATTGTGTAACCAATAAATATACTATTGGAGTCTAATGTTCTAATGTTCTAATGTTATACCACGGAGTCTAATTCTCGAATTGTATACGTTGCCACCTTCACTTACCATAGCATGCTTTCATGAGCATAACTAGCCACAGAAAAGTCCAATTTTAAGAAAAAAACAATGTTGATGCCTCTGCTGATCCTTAGAGGCATCCATAGCATTTTGGTAAAGTTTTGGTGTGTGAGAGGAGCATTTACGTTGGTACAAGAGCAGTGTTTACAATACTTAGGCAATGCCTACTTCTGAGCATTTGTTAGGGATGGGTGTAAATGTCAAACTCCAAGAATAAAAATCCAACCAAAAAGTCATTTTTCCATTTCCTGCTGCCCTTTTTCCTTTCCTTCCCCATCCACATCTTCCGCCACTGCTCAATAGCCCAAAATACATACCTTTAGGCTCTAATGCTAGAGTTAAAACATGGTATCTTCTATACACAAGTCTTTTAAAACTGAAATTTGTCTAAAAATGATTTTACTTTCATAGCTCACACAGGTCTGTTGCTTATATCACAAACATGTAAAGTTTTTCCTAAACTACAACATGTACTGAGGATCCAAATAACATTATAAACAATTTATATATCATAAACAAAAGATATTAATGTAACTGTTCTTGAAGCTGTACATCAGTATACATAGATTGCAGACCATGCAGATGTGCTCGCCGCTCTGCTGCGGTTGAATTTTCTTTTGCAAAATAAGTATGAACTGGGTATTGAAAAAATGACCCAAATATGTCATAATATTATACCTCTCTGTAACCTGGTGTAAATCTCATAAGAAAGGTATATAATGGCATAAACATGTTAGCAGCATTTCTGAGGTGGTTTATTTGAGATGTGATCTGCGCACAAGACCTGGGGCGGCAAACCAGAGACGCATCTCCTCTCTTTTGCTGTCTGCTTGTCATATTAATGTAATTCTCTGAGCCAGCAATTATATTCAGAGCTCTTTTTTTTCATAAAAATGTATCACTATTATTATTATTTTTTTTGCCAATGCAAAAAATGCAAGCGCTTTTTAATTAATACGCAAATAAATCATTGTTTTGAATATGTACATGTAAGTAATGCATTTGGTTAATAGTGTAGAATAGTGTAGAATTAAAGTGGAATTGGTCATATTTTAAGCACTAAAGAATATTACATAGTTACAGAGGTTGAAAAAAAAGATTTTTAGTTCATTCTTTTTAGATGTCTTCTGATTTTTTTAATATACAGATTAATTGTTAATTATTAAAAACTAGATAGTGTAAAAGCTGTTTTTTTCTTAAAATATTTCTTCAGTTTTAACATCTTTCTCTCAGTGGTATACTAATTCTAAGTTAATAAGATGCACACATTCTAATGTTTTTATATTATAGCCAAAACATAATCTGAGCACGTGCATAGAAATATAGACTTCTTTGTACATAAAAGCTAAAAAGCCCATCTAGCCCACCTATTCTTTCTAAATAAAAAGTTTGACTAGATTAAACCACAGGTTTTATGCTTATACCTAAAAAATCCAGCTTATTTTTCTTGTATTCCTCTTTTTTTTGTAAGATAATACCCTGCTGATCTTTATTAAATCCTTTGATATTTTAAAGGTATATATCATATCTCCCTTGTGTCCTCGAAGCTATACATATTAAGGTTGTGAAATCTTTGCCTGTAAGTTTTGTTTTTAGACCATGCATCATGTTACATGTCCTCCTTTGAAGTGTTTCTAATGTATTAATATCTTTTTGGAGACACAGCCTCAAATAAATCATGTGGTTAGACAGTGCTCCACACTAATCATCCATATTATTACTAAACAGCTTACTGTGTCTATAATATGAATGTTGTAGGTCACAGAAAAAGGGGTATACACCTCAATAATTATTTTGCATAGAAATAAATGCTAGTACAATGTATAACAAGTGACACCTAGTTCTTGGGGATGCATAGGGCTTTGATAGAGAATGCAATGGCTGGTTTTTATATAATAGAATATTATGCAACCCTAGTTTTCTGTCATATATTTATATACAATATCTGATAGCCAATTCCTGAATATTTATAGTGTTTAAACCAAATTCACTTGGTGGTCTTAGAAGCACCTCTTCAACTACAATATTATCAAGTCAGTTCTCTCCAAGTGTTCTCCAAAACCTTAGTGAATCTGGCCCATTTGTTGTAAGTAATATAACCTTCCCATAATGCATTGCTACCTTGTGTTGAAAGGGCTTGTGTACCCCAATGAAGCTGTGAGCTATACCTTGTTGTGTCACCCAGGATGGGCAGGTCATAGCTGGATAAGGAACTGGCAACCCACTCCAGTATCTCTGCTGTGCAGTTTTCTATAGGGTCACAGAGAGTCGGACAGAATGACTAATCAAGGACAATAATATTACCTTATATTAGTCCTGCCTATTTGATATTCATGTCAATTTATTAATTTGAAATATGTGGCCAGTAAGATTTAATGCAATGATAATCTCCAAAAAGATGTATTTAAAGGGCCACTACAGTGTTCACCACGGGGTTCAATTGTTTATTTTGTTACCTATTAGCATTAAGATCAGTATTTAAAGAGACACATTTCAATATAGGTTTTTTGTTTAATTTACATTTGAATTTAGTGTTGTTGCTTCTAGTAGATCTGCTTATCTCCACTCCCTATTAGGTGTCCAGGTGCTGAAAAAGGATTAGCCAAGAAGGTTATCTTGATTTTTTATTTTGAGTCTAGGTGTGCCTGCAATAGCCATTGTAACAAAGTAGGCAGATAAGTGATCAGGATAACAGATACAAACTTCCAATAAGGGCAATCACATGTGCAGATTCTCCACCCCATGGACATCCGATAGGGGCGGAGAGCAGCATGTCAGCTCAAGTCCAATACACAAAACTTCAAATTTGAGCTACCTTGATTTTTTGTCTACAAATACTAGATCTACTGATCATTAGTAACTAAATAAAAAAATAAATCCTATAGTATTAGCACCACATTCTATCTATCTATCTATCTATCTATCTATCTATCTATCTATCTATCTATCTATCTATCTATCTATCTATCTATCTATCTATGTATCTATGTATGTATCTATCTATCTATCTATCTATCTATCTATCTATCTATCTATCTATCTATCTACCCTATTCTAAAGATATACAGACAGACATACATACAAATAAATAGATAGATAGATAGATAGATAGAGTGGATAAAAAAAGTCTACACACCCCTGTTAAAATGTCAGGTTTCTGTACTGTAAAAAATGAGACAAAGATAAATAATTTCAGAACTTTTTCCACCTTTAATGTGACCTATAAACTGTACAACTCAATTGAAAAACAAACTGAATCTTTTAGGAAGTGGGAAGAAAAAAAAAGAAAAATAATGTGGTTGCATAAGTCTGCACACCCTCTTATAACTGGGGATGTAGCTGTGTTCAGAATTAAGCAATCACATTCCAAATCGTGTTGAATAGGAGTCAGCATACACCTGCATCATTTAAAGTGCCTCTGATTAACCCCAAATAAAGTTCAGTTTGCTCTAGTTGGTCTTTCCTGAAATTTTCTTAGTCGCATCCCACAGCAAAAACCATGGTCCACAGAGAGCTTCCAAAGCATCAGAGGGATGTCATTGTTAAAAGGTATCAGTCAGGTGAAGGGTACAAAAGAATTTCCAAGGCATTAAATATACCATGGAACACATTGAAGACAGTCATCATCAAGTGGAGAAGATATGGCACAACAGTGACATTACCAAGAATTGGAGCTCCCTCCAAAATTGATGAAAAGACGAGAAGAAAACTGGTCTTGGAGGTTACCAAGAGGCCTACAGCAACATTAAAGGAGCTGCAGGAATATCTGGCAAGTACTATTGTATTCTTCATATGTCTGGGCTATGGGGTAGAATGGCAAGACGAAAGCCTTTTGTTACGAAGAAAAACATCCAAGCCAGGCTACATTTTGCAAAAAACACATCTGAAGTCTCCCAAAAGCATGTGGGAAAAGGTGTTATGGTCTGATGAAACCAAGGGTGAACTTTTTGGCCATAATTCCAAAAGATATGTTTGGCGCAAAAACAACACTGCACATCACCAATATACCACCACCATGCTTCACCCACAGTGAAGCATGGTGGTGGCAGCATCATGCTTTGCGGCTGTTTTCTTCATCTGGAACTGAAGCCTTAGTTAAGATAGAGGGAATTATGAACAGTTCCAAATACCAGTCAATATTGGCACAAAACCTTCAGGCTTCTGCTAGAAAGCTGGACATGAAGAGGAACTTCATCTTTCAGCATGACAACGACCCAAAGCATAATCCAAATCAACAAAGGAATGGCTTCACCAGAAGAAGATTAAAGTTTTGGAATGGCCCAGCCAGAGCCCAGACCTGAATCCGATTAAAAATCTGTGGGGTGATCTGAAGAGGGCTGTGCACAGGAGATGCCCTCGCACTCTGACAGATTTGGAGTGTTTTTGCAAAGAAGAGTGGGCAAATCTTGCCATGTTAAAAGGTGCCATTCTGATAGACTCATACCCAAAAAGACTGAGTGCTGTAATAAAATCAAAAGGTGCTTCAACAAAGTATTAGTTTAAGGGTGTGCATACTTATGCAACCATATTATTTTATTTTTATATTTTTTCTTCTCTCTACCTAAAAGATTTCAGTTTGTTTTTCAATTGAGTTGTACAGTTTATAGGTCACATTAAAGGTGGAAACATTTCTGAAATGATTTATCTTTGTCTCATTTTTTTACTGCACAGAAACCTGACATTTTAACAGGGGTGTGTAGACTTTTTATATCCACTGTAGATAGATAGATAGATAGATAGATAGATAGATAGATAGATTTAAACCTATTTTATAATATGCATAATAGTAACATATCTAAAAGTAAGAACATTTTATTCAAACCATTTTATAAAATAAAACTGTATATGGCCTTTTATATTATTCTTCCTTTTGTGTATATATAGCTCTATATGTAATTAGTCCTATATTTATTTGTGCTGTTGACACCAAGAGTATGAATCAACTCAGATTGTGCCAGAAAAATAACTCATAATCTCTTGTAGCTATGCTGAGTGCAATTCTTCTTTTTATTATAGGTCATGTGATAAAATTGCTATTGTTTGAGAAGTTTAAAAGGGCAACCTGTACCATTTTTAATGAGGTAGTTTATAGAATGGCAAACTGCCCAATGGTGACCCGTGTCTGAAAAAAAAAATAACAGTTGGAGGCAATGCCAGCTGCGCTCGCAATACCTTTTTGGATCACTGTGTAGTCACGTAATTTGTATACAATTATGTTTGACATTTCATCATAAGCCCTAAGTGTAATTAAGCAAATAAATAACTTTAAAGTAGATTTAAATGTGCTTTCTCTGGAGCAGGTTTGAAGCCCATTAGAAACTACATGTTTTGGCAATATTAGGCTATTGGCAGATTTCCACTAACTACAGTCAATGAGTGAGTTTTTTTAGAAGAAAATAAATAAATATTTTAGGACATATAGGGGAAGAATAATATAAATCTGTAATTTTTGTAAATTATCTTACCTGTAAAGCAATATAAGGATGGATTATATATATTTATTTTTGACAAGACGGGGTATGTTGATGGGATATATTATTAGCTATGAAATTTTTTTTGAGGCAACTATATGTTTTTAATAGTTGTCTAACTGCGATTCGTCATCACGCTTGCAAGACTCGCGTTGCGAGGCGAGCCTTTGAGGAATGGAAGTCTTCTGAGCTCAGAGCACTTAGGTGATGAGAGCCAAAGTGCAATCATTGCCTGCGAGCCTCGCAAAGCGAGGTGAGTAGTTGAGGCATTAAAACACGCCAAAGGCGCTCTTGCGAGCCTCGCAATGCGAGCTGTTGAGGCATTAAAAAACGTGGGACTTAGGCCGAATTGAGCGACGAAGGCGCTCCTACGAGCCTCGCGAAGCACGGTGAGCCGTTGAGGCATTGAAGCACGCAGAACTTACCATCCAAGCAGTTAGGAAACGCAGCATTGCCATAGACGCTCGTTGCCTGCGCTCATTGCCTGCAAGCCATTGAAGCTCGGAGCACTTAGGCGATGAGAGGCAAAGGCACTCACGAAGCGAGGCGAGCAGTTGAGGCTTTGAAACACGCGGGGCTTAGGCAGAAATGAGCGCCAAAGGTGCTCTTGCGAGCCCTGTGAAGCGAGGCGAGCCATTGAGGCATTGAAGCACGTGGGACTTAACCTCCAAACAGTTAGGAAACGCGACACTTCCTTAGGCTGCAAGCAGTTGAAGAACAGGTGACTTAGAGAAAAAAATTGCAAGGTCAGAATCCCTTCGCAAACAAAACCCAAGTTCGGAAACAGACGAACTTACAGCCAAACCTCGGAAATCGAAAAACAAGACAAAAAAATAAAAAAACACTCACACACAGCACAGGGGGAGTGAGGTTGCACGCAAATTTAGGCCGAATTAGCCGAGTTTTGGCACGCGAAAATCGGCTAAGCGAGATAAAAATTGGCGGCCGAAAAAAGTGAAAATGAGGCTAAAGGAGACCGAAAGGTGCAAATCACGTACAGGCACGTACAATGCGTAGGCACGTACGAGTTAGCCAGGAACATAGGAGATACAAAATATACCATTCCCACGGACGGAAAATGCTCACGAGCCAAGTAACACATAGAAAAAAGCTGCGATTTTACAACACTATCTTGCAAATAAAAACATTATGATTCTAAAATGGTGCTTTACCCATCTAAACAAACGGTTTGGCCTCGCGCACGCAGCCTATTTAGACTGCACACTTGGCACATTGCTGACACTTTCTCCTCAGGTGATCAATAGTCCAACTGGACATTTTCAAATGCAGGAAAATCCAAAGAGATTGTTAGCTCTTCAGGATATTGATTGCTTCATCTTAAATATAAATAGGTAAAGATAAATTAATTCCCTATATTTTTTTTTATATTTTACACTGTACTTATATGAGCACAGAAAGTCCTCAGAGGAGCAAAAGCCTTACATTGCGTGTGAAACAGCATTGCCATGGCTTAACATTTTATTGCCATCATTTTTGATGGGCAAGTCGCTAGTATTATATATATATAATATTTTTAATATTTCCAGATTACAGTGTGCCAGAAGCTGTGAGGCAAACTCAAGGTGTTGACGGCATATTGTAACCAGGCTTTTTGTGACATTGGCGTAGTAAAGGCTTCTTTCTGGCATTTCTACCATGCAGCTCATTTTTGTTCAAGTATCTTCGTATTGTGCTCCTTGAAACAACCACACTGTCTTTTACCAGAGCAGCCTATATTTCTCCTGAGGTTACCTGTGGGTTTTTCTTTGTATTCCGAACAATTCTTCTGGCAGTTGTGGCTGAAATCTTTCTTGGTCTACCTGACCTTGGCTTGGTATCAAGAGATTAAACAATACTGACTGGCATTTTCAAGGCTATAGATATCTTTTTATATCATTTTCCATCTTTATGAAGTTCCATTACCTTGTTACGCAGTTATTTTGACAGTTCTTTTCTGCTCCCCATGGCTCGGTATCTAGCCTGATCAGTGCATCAGTGCAGCTAACAAACTCATTGACTATTTATATACAGACACTAATTGCAATTTAAAAAGCCACAGGTGTGGGAAATTAATCTCTCATTGTGTCTGTGTGTCACCTTGTGTGTCTGAAACAAGGCCAAGCATTCAAGGGTATGTAAACTTTTGATCAGGGCCATTTGGATGATTTCTGTTATAATTATGACTTAAAAAGGAGCCAAACAACTATGTGATAATAAATGGCTTCATATGATCACTATCCTTCAAAAAATACTTTTTTTTTTTTAGCATTATCTATTTTCAAAATAAATGCCAAAAATTCACAGTTTCTGCCAGGGTATGCAAACTTTTGAGCACAACTGTATGTCTAACTAATCAGCCCCTATAATGGACAAAACTCTTTTTAGAATTATAGAAAAGGAAAAACAACTTGTGATTTTTAGCTATTAAATACAGAGTTATGTAGCACTAAGGGAGCCATTGTTGTTTGTTTATCTGCCTGGTCAAGGGGGAGGTGTCTTGGATACAATGTAAGCTTGCAAACCTGTATGCAAGCCTTCACTGAAAGCTATTGAAACCTTTTTTTTTTTTTAAATATAATGTCCCATCACTCTTGTCCATACAAGTAACAAAGCGTAATATCAGCCTCGACTACAAATTTACATATAATAGTTAAAAATAAAGTTATATATTAAATAATGTTTTAATTTATTTACTTTTTTAATTATCTTTGACAATCAAGTATAGTCAATACAAGTCTATAATTGTCATGTAAAAACTGTTGAAGTGTCATATTTATATTTTGCTGTTATGAAGAACTTAATTTGATAATATGCAAACATGTTTTTAAAGATACAATAAATACATTTAGCCTTTTTTAAACTATTGCAGAGTGCCTGAAAACTTAAACTTTGTGTTTGTCGAAGTAGTTTCAACACTATGTGATGGCTTATTTGCAAGATTATTTTGTCTGGATTATAACAAATAAAAAATTAAGCACCACAATATATAAAATGGACTCCATTTGCAGTGCAGCGAGGAAAAATTGTTAATTTGGATTAAAATTATTACATCAGTTTATAAACATTATAAAGAGAAAAAAAACGTATCAAATTCCCGTACAAAACATTTATGCTTATGACTTACATAACAGCTATTGTTGCTAGTTTGTAATACACTTCATGAAAATATATGAAGTTTTTCCCAAATTACAGAGGTCCTTTAAGTCATGTTAAGTGGGTACTCACAGTGGCGGTCTTTCAACATAGGTTGAAAGAAGAAGCCTATTTTTAAAGCTGGGGAAATCCCACCACAGTTTAGTGAACACGTTCCATAGAATAGGATAAGAGAGGTCTCATCTCATCAGTGTGAATGAATACCCCCCAACAGCCCCACTTTTTTGTGGGATAGCCTCTATTCAGAGGATATCTGCTTCTGGTTCCCATTATCCTACTAAATGTTCCTTTTGATGGACAGCCCCACATTTAAAGACAAATCACTATTGCCGAGCTCTTTCCTTGTCTCACTTTCTCTGGTTCCTTGTGTTGTTTTCTCTCAATGTCTAGGAAAATATTTAATCCTGGAGTGTCGGATCTACCAAAAAAATGGTAAGCACTGTATATATATATTAAGTGTGGATAATTCTTAATTTATTTTACACATTGTACTGAATGGTCATAACACTACATTAATAGTGCACCATTTCTCAAAAATATAAGTGCCCTGCATGGTCGGATTTCTCATTAGGCCAACTAGGGGCTCCTCCCTGTGAAGGGCGCCTCATTTCACAATTGGAAATTTTCCTTGGCATAAAAAAAAGAAATTCTGCAGTTTACAGACATGCCACTAGGGAGTGAATGCATGGAACTAAAGAATTACAATAGGGAGAAAGTTACTGTGCCTAGGGGCGCCATAGATGTTAAACCCACACTGAGCGTCCCTCTTTTCTATATGGAAAGCTCTTACGTAGCAAAATTAATTTACTCTTTCAATATCAGCCCCCACCCTCAAAGTTGCACATAATAGTTATAAAAACAAAAATATATTCAATTACATATATATTTTTTCAACTTTTTAAATTATTTTTTGATAATAAAGTATAGCTATAATTAGACTGTAATGGTCATCTAAAAAAAACGAATGATTTGATAATATGCAAATGTGTTTTTAACTACTCAACTACTCATGCAAAGTTCTGGAATGTGGTAAATATTCATATTTCTGCAGGAAATCATAACTTAAAGGACCAGTGAAGTTGAAGAAACTAAACTAACAATATCAGCAGCTGTGTAAACCAATGGTCATCAAACAACTAGAAATGTAAAAACACATCTTCCACATATGTATCATGCATCCCTCCATAATCCTGCAGATGCATTATCATCTATTTTTTTCTATTTAAATTAACAACTAGCTATATGACTTTTACTGTTTAATTAAAGGTATATGGGTGTTTCTCTGTTTTACCTTTTTCTAATCTAACTCATGCTGCTTATATCAGACACATATGTTACATTGAGTAATTCTATAAACATACAGATTAATTTTATTAAAACTATATTGGTTTCCACACCCCCAGATGAGACCACATAGACACCTAGTACTAACCAATAGAAACAATGCATCCAAGTATGATTTTTTTAAAACTATACTAACCTTCCAGCCAACAGCAGAACAATGCAGAAATCAACATAGCAATATCGGAGCTACTCTTAGTGATGGGGACCACACATCCCATGATGCTTTGCAGAAACTGACTTCCCTGCAATTGCAACAATGTTATAGCTGTCTATAATCACCCAAAACAAATTATGAATTTTATGCTAATTTAGCTAGGGTTTTTCCTAGGCATGCCTTTAAGCTCTTAGACAAAGTTTTCAATATATATATATTTTTTCATTGTGCAGTGTTCCTTTAACATTGAATTATTTTGATATGTTTTGGTGTGTTCCGTTTGACATCTCATGTAAATAATATTTATATTTATTATCAGCATTTCTTTCCATATTTCAGAATGTTCTAAAATTGCACAAAAGAGGGTCATGTCAGTTTGCTGGAAGCCATACAGGGAGTAATGTGCGAAATCAGCAAACAAATGGGCGCATGTCAGGCAGCTATAGTAATGCATGCTTGATGTTGGAATCTTATCAGGAGGCATTCTGTAGACTGTCATACTTTGGGAAGGATTGCCCACGATTGCAGTAAATATTCAAAGATATTGTGATCCACTTTCAAATAATTCATTGTTAAATGTGACATGCTAAAAACACAGTTATAGCTCTTCAGAATGTAATATATAACAGGGATAGGTGCACAAACACTACAAGTGTAGCTGACACAAAGCATTATACATTTTTTCCCTATTTGGAGGCAGTTGAGTTTAAATGTCATTAGGCATCTGATGGAATAAACTAGAAGTGGCAGTGAAATTACTCCACATTACAAAACTAGTCAGGGTAGTGGATGGATGTACAACGTTGTAACTTAGTTTTAGCTGTATAGAGGAATCGCACGTGCCCTCTGGTCTTTAATGTCTCATTTGTGTAGAATATTCCGAGCTACAGGTTTGCAGTACAGGCATATGTGTGCAGCAGCAAAAACACCGCCCTAGAGGCAACCTGACATCACAAATAATCAGTAGCAAAAAAAAGGGGGTTTGGTACTTTTTCAGAAGCAATGCATTTGCCAGGTGCTCTTCTTAAAGGACCTCTGCCATCCTATAGTAAAAAAAAAAAAAAAAAGGAAATATGTATATTTTTTAAATATATATATATATACCCATGATATATATATATATATATATATATATATATATATATATATATATACAGTATCTCACAAAACTGATTACACCCCTCACATTTTAGTAAATATTTTATTATATCTTTTCATGTGACAACACTGAAGAAACAACACTCTGCTACAATATAAAGTAGTAAGTGTACAGCCTGTATAACAATGTGAATTTGCTGTCCCCTCAAAATAACTCAACACACAGCCATTAATGTCTAAACCATTGGCAACAAAAATGAGTATACCCCTAAGTGCAACTGTCCAAATTGGGCCCAAAGTGTCAATATTTTGTGTGGCCACCATTATTTTCAAGGATTGCCTCTAAAAAAATACTCACCCAAAACACATCTGTGTAAAGAAGCTAATCACCTTAATCTTTTCATGTGAGAACACTGAAGAAATTACACTCTGCTACAATGTAAAGTAATAAGTGTACAGCCTGAATAATTTGCTGTCCCCTCAAAATAAATTGAGTACACCCCTAAGTGGAAAAGTCCAAATTGGGCTCAAAGTGTCAATATTTTGTGTGGCCACCATTATTTTCCAGCACTGCCTTAACCCTCATGGGCATTGAGTTCACCGGAGCTTCACAGGTTGCCACTAGAGTCCTCTTCCACTCCTCCATGATGATATCACTGAGCTGGTGGATGTTAGAGATCTTGCATTCCCCCAGGATGAGGATGCCCCACAGATGCTCAATAGGGTTTAGGTCTGGAGACATGCTTGGCCAGTCCATCCCCTTTACCTTCAGCTTCTTTAGCAAGGCATTGGTCATCTTGGAGGTGTGTTTGGGGTCGTTATCATGTTGGAATACTGCCCTGCGGCCCAGTCTCCTAAGGCTGTACACTGCAGAGTGTTGTTTCTTCTGTGTTGTCACATGAAAAGATATAATAACATATATACAAAAATGTGAGGCGTGCACTCACTTTTGTAATATACTGTATATATGCCAAAAAATAACACAAACAATAAAAATGTATTATATATTATTTTGCAATGGAGCCTACCATTATGGTTTCTACTTATCAATTTCCATTGAATGAAGAGGAAACTTCTGCTTTTAAAAGGATTAATTGAAAACTTATTTGTTTACAAAAACACAACCTTCAGAGAAAGGAGCAGAAGAAAATAATCTAGGAAAAGAAAATAGCAAAACGCAGTGTGTAATAATTGCATATAAAAAGTAACAGCTGTCTTATTATGTTCTATAACATTTTTGCCAGTTTAGTTATTTAGAAGATTATATTGAAAAATTGGGACCTCAGTGGTTGTTTAACTGATAGATACCATGGTAGGAGGGAGCTTTGCCCTCTGACACCCCTTGCTCCATCCAGGTGCCCCTCTCTGGGCTGTTTTCTATGACTTGCACCATGTTCCCCGTCCAGTAGATAACCCATCTGCCAACAAATGGTTTGTGCATAGAAGTTAAATATATATTGTGTACTCTTTTGAATGCATTATGTACAATAAGAGAGTTTAAAATGCAAATACACATATCTTGGGATGCTTTTTTTTCTAGTGGTATCTTTTTTGAGAATTACAAGGAAGAGGAGATCTCGTGTGTTTACAGTAGTATTGGCAGTAAGAGGAGACAGCATGCATTACGTTCTGGAAGTTGTGGGAGGTAGCCTGTATTCAGTGTTGGCAGTGAAAGGAGATAAAATGTATTGAGGGTTTGCAGTGGCAAGACACAGTATCAGTACTTCCCGCTGGCATGACTCCTCTGTAAGCATGAAACTATTTAAAAGTGTATTTTTAAATATTTTATTTAGTTATTTTACAAGCTTTTGATTTTTTTAAATGCTATATATATATATATATATATATATATATATATATATATATATATACTATAATATGTAATAATAAATATATATACAATAATATATAAATATAATTATTTATAAAATAATAAATAAATGGCAACATTTCTGCCAGGGTATGCAAACTTTTGAGCACAATTGTATATATACTGTACATATATATATATATATATATATATATATACATTTATGTATAGATACATATATATATATATATATATATATATATATATATATATAAATATATATATATGTGTGTGTGTTTGTGTATATATATATATATAAATTTGTGTTTGTGTACATATATATATATATATATATATATATATATTTGTTTTGCTTTTAGATTGTTTTCCTTGTATATTTTTTAAATAAACATATAGTAACAGTATTATATTGTAATTTACCCCTTAGGTTTGATAAATCTCAATAAATATGTTTACAGTAAATAACGCCACAGTGCTAAATATTATCATTATTAAGCTTAATTAAATTTCCTACAATAATATATATTAACAATAATTTTCCATTTCCTTCAAACCAACTTCGTTTACTTTATAATTTTTAAATATACTGAAGAAAATACATTAGAATAAATGTGCTTAAAACCAAAGTAAAGCTTGAGCATCCTGAGCGGTTATTCGTTTTAAATAGAAGTGTTTTATTCCTGCATTAGTTATATTTAACCAGTTAAGTGCTATTGTTCTGTGTCAGAAAAGAAAGATGCTGCCTCTCCCAGGTGAAGGAATTAATTGAAATGTAGCCTATAATGGCTGTGTTGTCTTCAGGACAGATGGTGATGGTCCTGTTGCTAGGATTAGGACTGAAGAATTTAGTTTTTTTTTTTTTGTATTTTAATTCCAGATTATTTGCCTCAATGCCATGAATATCCTACGGTATCCTAAGGCAGAATACACAGAGACAAAAAATGCACAAAAAAAAAAAAGGATAAAAAAGAAAAAAAACACAGGAAAAAGGGCAAGCTCAAATGTACACAGAAATAGACGCTAGGACAAAAGAAAAAAAAATCTAAATAGTGAAAAGTCTGGAGCCAGGTCTAAAGAAAATTTCAAGGAATATGTCTGCTCAGCTGTCTGCAATCACCTGGACTTGAGGCAGACAGGAAGGAAGGAAGACTGGTTTGGCTTGAGAAATAAGGCTTTGATGCTGTAGATACCACAAAGTAAAATACCCATTGCCTTCCATTAAAACTCTGTTGACTTTCTTAATTAAGACAAACATGTTTCTGTAAAGCGAGCTCCCTTGAACTGCATGTATTAAACATTTGGAAGGCAGGCACGGTGTGACGTGAGCCAAAGCATTGCATAGGTGGTCCAACTAAACATTTTATAGGGATATATTTAGGTCCTGCCCACATACAATAAATGAATTTAATTTCCTTTATTCAATTAAATGTGCAATAACAATTTCAGTTTCTTTTTATATGAAGGGATAGAATGTAATCTGCGAAACACAAGTTTTAGCAAATATGTATTTTTAAATATAGTATTTTTATGGTGTATTTTACTGACATGACTTGCAAGAAAAGGAGAACGTGTTATTTTAACGATGTAATCTAGTTGACTTGGTTCTCTGTGAAAACAATCTTCTCTGAATACAATATAAGAAATATATTTATATTAAATATTAATATATGTATACATATATATATATATATATATGTATATAAAATAATATACTAAATAAATAGTACTCACATTTCGATATCTAAAGCAAGTTAAAAAAAACCTGCTTCAAGCTCAGAATTCCGAGAAAAACAATTATTACACTGCATTCTGGGAAGTTGAGCTGGGACATGAAAATGTGCCCACAAATGCCTCGCTCTTCAATCCATAGCCATTTTCAAACATGGCTTCCTTTAAGCTTATGCCTGCTGTATTACACAGCTTTAATGCAAAGCCAAGGCTGGATTTTACATAAGCCGAGAATCCTATCCATGTACAAGCTTACTGGCTATCATCATCATGGAGTGGGATCCCAGCTTGTGTTGTGGACCTTATAAGTAAGTAGTTCACCACAACAACTATTTAATATATGGTGGGCAAAAGAGCAATAGAAGCCCTCCACCGTACAGTAGTACAGTATATAAATAGTACATCTATGTTCACATTTCGATGTCTAAAACAAGTTAAAAAACCTGCTTCCAGCTCAGAATTCCGAGAAAAACAGTTATTACACTGCATTCTGGGAAGCTGAACTGGGACATACAAATGTACCCACAATAACATATATACATACAAAAAACTCCCTGTGGTATAGGGATACATTTGGATGCCATGGGGTCTATAGGGATCTCATGGTTATAGTGACTTTATACCATGGGGCTCATAGGGGAGGCAGGGATAAATACAATCTCCTGGTTCATGTTAGGGAGCAGCTAGGAAGGGAGGATCCCGTGGCATCCCATGGCATATAATAGATAGCAGGTATTGAGGGGGATCCCGAGGATCCCCTGGTTAATGGACATAGTGTATAAACCCATTAATTGTGTCAGATTTGAGAAATCAACACTCAAGTTCGACGCCATAAAGGTGTTAGTTTCTTCATAATGTCGGGTCTAGGCTATTCTGGATCATTTGTCTGACTTCACATAGGGTTGAAGGTACCTGTTAGCTTTTTTAAAATCTTGGCTACTTGGAAAGACTTCTGAGTAAACTTCAGCAAGATTGGATATCTATACTAGATGCATGGGATAGTGATTTTTTAAATACTTATGGGACAAATACTCAAAACCGAGACAATGAAGGTGTTGGGTTGTAACATTGTAACTGTTTTGGTGCATCTAGGCTTCTCTAAGGCATTTTTATTGCTTCTATGGGTGGGTGAAAGTACCTGCAGGCTTTTGTAAAAATCTGTAAAGACTTATGAGTAACTCTAGATTTCACTACTGGAACAATGTGATGGCCTTTTAGGAAATATCAATGGAACAAGTACTCATGGGTTACATGGGTATGTTTTTTATGGCGTGTGATGTGATTACTGGTAGATGATTTACAATTAAAATGTACTCGTTATGTTTTACATGTGAGCCATGGAATGGGGGTCTTACACAGATTCCAGATACACAGATACATTCCAGCAACTTTAATAAAACCTACAGAAAATATCCAGTGCCATCAACATCTGCAAAACCGAGCCGAAAAAAGTTATATTGTTATACATGTTCTCTGTATGTGTATGTCAATACCTATGTTATATATATATCTACATACTATATATATATATATATATATATATATATATTTATGTGTGTGTGTATTTTAATATCTATCTATCTATCTATCTATCTATCTATCTATCTCCATATATTTCATGTTCTTCTCTACACAGGTTTTATACATTAGCATTTTATAGTATTTGCTTTAATTTTGTTCTCTGGTAAACATACATATGGATATATTATCTTTGGAATGAATTATATGAGCTTGTTCTTATAAAACACTTATGTAATATTTTCCTTAATATTTCCCCCAATAAGTTCCAGATACGTGTTTGGAATTGCATGTGATTTTATGGCTCTTGTGCACGTTGCTTTCTCACATGGGTGTTCACATGTCTTATTTGTATGTATAATTACATTAAATCATTTGCTTCTACATAATGTTGCACATTGTCGTTTATAAGCGCAGGATTGCAGGCATCCTGTGTGTCCTGTGTTTGCCAACATTTATATTAGATTTGTTGGTCGTTCTAAACAGTGTTGCCTTATCTTCAAGCAAAAACAACCCTAGATGTCATGGCCAAAATTCACTAAGCATTAAAGGGATATGGAAGTTTTTTCTGGATTTTACTAGGTATATAATATACCTGTGTATTTACTTTTGTGTACTTTATTTAATTAAGAAATGCTCATTAGCTCTGTTTACTGCCTAAAATCAAACAAATATGACCTGCTTGTGTCTGCCCTCTGCAGCTCATGAAAACGCAGACTCTGCTCTACTTCCTGTTCTGTGTCTCATACTAGTCCAATCAGTGACCATCTATCAGCGACATGCAGACATAGTCCCTGATATGCTAGGACACTACACTGCACATCCAGCCTTACAGAGTCTGTGTCTGCTCATGCTGCAGGGACTATTTGTTTGATTTTCGGCAGTAATAACAGAGCTTGTAAGCACTTCTTAATAAAATAAAGCACATGCATTTAAATAGATACACAGGTATATTATATTACTCCCGGCCTCTGCAATGTCTAGTGAGTTTTGGCCTATGTTTCCTATGGTTTCTTCAGACATACTAAACCTCAAAGGAAAAAGCTGACATCATTGAATTGATGAGAATATATAGGTAATAACAAGTACTTTATCAACTTAATTTTATTTAAATAATGCATCTTCCTAAACTAACATTACAATATTTAGCTGTCAGTCAGCCTTTCTGATCCACCCACAAATGCAGAATCTCTTGTTAATTAACCCCCCCACGCTATGGTTGAGCGTGATATGCAAATTCATATTTTTATTTTCATTCATTTTTCTAGGGTTCTCAAGGCTGGCATTAGCATGTACTGACTTTGTCCTCCAAAGGAAAAAAAACTCTTCCTGTTCTAATGCACTAATCAGGGAATGTTGTCTTGTTCATTATAGATTGTGGGCAATAGGGTGTAAAATGAGAAGGAGATAAGGAGTAAAATACTACATGTCTTTATCTCCTTTCCAGTTATGTTCTTTAAGTAGACAGCTTTGTGATAGGATACAGTGTAAAATTTGTATTTAAAGGGACATGGAAAGTTTCTGTAGTTCCCTAGAAATATGATATACCTATGTACCTATTTACTTGTATTTACTTTGTTTTATTAAGAAGTGCTTATAGGTATATGCAAGTGAGCTGCGTTATTAATGCATCTGATAGAGGAGAATTAGTAGTGTAAGAAAAAAATTGCTTGCATGAAAAAATACCAAAATAAACAGTTAAATCGTTACCCTGACGTTTGCTGAATTTCTTGCATTTGCAAACTGTTTTCTATCAATCTTGACATCCCCTGAAAATCCCAGCGGTCTGTGTCCATTCATTCACTGATTGTTTAATCTACATCTCAGGTGATACTTCCCCCAGCCTCAGTGAATTGTCCCCATCACCTGCCCCAGCCCCAGTGAATTGCCCTCCAGCCCCAGTGAATTGTCCCTGTAACCCCTCCAGTCCCAGTGAACTGCCCCATCACCTCCCTAGCCCCAGTGAATTGCCCCATCACCTGCCCCAGCCCCAGTGAACTGCCCCTGTAACCCCATGGCCCCAGTGAATTGCCCCATCACCTCCCCAGCCCCAGTGAATTGCCCTCCAGCCCCACTGAATTGCCCATGTAACCCCCCAGCCCCAGTGAATTGCCCACATCACCTGCCCCAGTGAATTGCCCTCCAGCCCCAGTGAACTGCCCCATGATCTCCCCCAGCCCCAGTGATTTGCCCCATCACCTCCCCCAGACACAGTGAATTGCCCCATCACCTCCCCCAGCCCCTGTGAATTACCTTG
>CM050173.1:47750771-47860771 GCA_027410445.1 Discoglossus pictus
ACCAATGACTTACATCTTGCGGTGAACCCTCTGTATTTACTCTGGTGAAGTCTTCTCTTGATTGTTGACTTCGTCACACATACACCTACCTCCTGGAGAGTGTTCTTGATCTGGCCAACTGTTGTGAAGTGTGTTTTCTTCACCAGGGAAAGAATTCTTCGGTCATCCATCACAGTTGTTTTCCGTGGTCTTCCGGGTCTTTTGGTGTTGCTGAGCTCACCAGTGCGTTCTTTCTTTTTAAGGATGTTCCAAACAGTTGATTTGGCCACACCTAATGTTTTTGCTATCTCTCTGATGGGTTTGTTTTGTTTTTTCAGCCTAATGATGGCTTGCTTCACTGATAGTGACAGCTCTTTGGATCTCATATTGAGAGTTAACAGCAACAAATGCAAATAGCACACCTGAAATGAACACTGGAGCTTGTATCTGCTCTTTGTAAATGGGATAATGAGGGAATAACACACACCTGGCCATGGAACAGCTGAGCAGCCAATTGTCCCATTACTTTTGGTCCTTTAAAAAGTGGGAGGCACATATACAAACTGTTGTAATTCCTACACCGTTCACCTGACTTGGATGTAAATGCCCTCAAATTAAAGCTGAAAGTCTGCAGTTAAAGCACATGTTGTTTGTTTCATTTCAAATCCATTGTGGTGGTGTATAGAGCCAACAAGATTAGAATTGTGTTGATGTCCCAATATTTATGGACCTGACTGTATATATATATATATATATATATATATATGTAGTCTACTATTGTCCTTAAAAGTCCATATAGTGGTCTGCTTGTGTCAAAACAAGGAACAGTGTAGAGGTTTGCAGCCTTCTCGTAAAACACTGTTCACGTTGTGTTATTGGGTAGATAAATAAGCTAAAAAACAAGGGGTAGGTATAGAAAGGCGCACCAACCCCTGGTGCAAAATTAAAGATATATATATATTTGAAAATAGTAACAAAGGTATTCAAATCACATTTATAAACCACATGAAATGAGGTATATGAAGTGCATCATAAAGGATCTCATCCACGAGTCATCCAGGGTAATGTGCGATTTCTCTCGGCTGGTAGGCTTCACTTAGCGACCGTTGGATCCTTTAATCCGGTGATTAGACTATTGTAGTTAGTGAAGTGTACTCAGGGGTATAAATACTTCCCCACTTCAAGGCGATGTTCCATATAAAGGAACTTTGAAGTTTGACTGAAAAATAAAACCCCATCAATCTGCTCGCTGGTTAATGGTGGTGTCACTTTATTTCATATTTACAGAAAATCATAAAAGACTGCTTGCACAAGTGACAATATTAAGTAGCAGTTCTGAAACTTGTGTCACATAAAACAGGTATATATGACTACCATATACACAGATTAAAATAAGCATAACATAGCTAATCTATGTAAAGGCAGACTAAAATATTATAATTCAAACGCGTTTCGACAATTACATGGCTTCCTTAGTGGTAATAAATAAATATCTTATTACAAAGAGGTATATATAGCCTCAGGCGCTCCTATGACGCCAAAAAACGAAACCGAAAGTGCTAAAGCAAAGCAATTCCAGCTGTCATATCCGGGTTGTCATATCCAGGATGTCATATCCTGGTTCTATGTGGGATATGTGGCGCGCAAACACGCATGTGCCAGTCACATGATGTACGTAGGCTGGTCACTTGGGAAAGTGGTAGATAAAACTGTTGGTGCTTGCAATTTGACTCATTAGTTTACAAGGAAGAAAACACATTCCGGAGAAAGTAGCAAACAGAATCAGATCAGAATGGAAAATGGAAAATGGAACCTTTCCGTATACATGAGACCCTCCTCCCCCAGTTGTCCATTAATTATAACATTTTATATCTGTTCTTAGTATGAAGTTAATAGAATATGTTAGTGGATATTATTGTGAGACTGGAAGAAGCCATTGTTTACTGTATGTTCTGTTGATCCTTGGGGTGGAGAGTACCCCCTGTGTCCATGTAGTTGGACTCCCCCTCACCCAAACAGCATTAGGGCTTCTTAAAGGCTGTATGGAGATTCCACCAGCTAGTGCTATATGGAGGGCTTTTGATTGGCTAGTGTTACCTGAGGGGTGTGATTACAAAAACAAGTTTATTTTGGGTTCACCTTTAATATTAAGATAAACTATATATATATTTTTTTTTGCAAAACATTATTAAAAGCATAATCTAAATATAATCTGAGTGGTCTGAGATGCTCCTACCATATACTATTCACACTTTCTATAAAATGTATTTCAGCAAAATAATATAACCAAACATCGGGGAAGTCACTAAGCATTTTAAGTGACTTAGATGAGGTGAGCCAACATTTTCTCCATAGGAAATGTTGTTGTTATTTAGTTGTTTAGTCGTGTCCAACTCTCTGTGACGCTAGCACACCAGGCACATCTTGTCTGGGTGTGCTCATCCATAAGGTTTTCATGGCAATGATGCTGGAGTGGGCAGCCAGTTCCTTCTCCAGTTAACTGCAATTTCTCTGACCTCTCTGCTATGACCTACCCATCTTGGGTGACCCTACATGTTATAGCTCACAGCTTCAGTGAGGAATTTAATAATAATCATAATTGCACAAGCCCCCTCACCAAGACAAGGTGGAGATCCAGAATTGCCCATAGGAAATAGTGTATAATAAATACAGGGATGCACATAACAGCAGCTTCAATGCTTAATATGCTCATTGATGTGTTGGAATTGATTTGCATGCTGGATATAAAAAAATCCATGTTCTGGTCTCTTCTATTTATTGTAAATGTCACCCCATTTGAGAGGCGTAATATAAACCCCCACAACTTTTTTATATCATCTTTAAAAATATGTATTAATAAAATATATTTAAAAAAGTATAGAGTTACTGGATGCTTATAAGCATTAAATATTAAGCTGCAAAATATATTTTTACTAAGCAAAATCACGTTTGTATTGTCATAAATTGCTTGTGGGTGAGTTACACATTTTATACATTATGAGGTGTAATAGGTTTTCTAAACCTTGTTTATTAGCTGGACCTGTTTAAACCCAATAACCTATAAAATGTTATAGTTACCTTAATATTGTCTCTCCTGAACTTAATTCTAAATAGTGCTCTCGGTGCCCCTCTTAGGTCATCAGCAGGTTAACTTCTTCAGTGTTCATTGTGTCCTGTAATGAATAGATTAGGTTCCCGGGCACTGCAGAGATCTGAAATAACAGCCTCTTAAAGGGCCAATGCAGATCAAGAAACAATACATTTGTATGTCAAGTATGTATCAAGATAACAGCATTAGCAGTTGGACATAAAGACATTTTCACAAAAAAAAGTATCAGAATTTATGAAGATTATTTATGAATAGAGGAACACGGTTTTGTCTTTGTTACATCACTTTCTGAGAACTGGAGTGTGTGTGTTTTTGTATCTGTCAGGGGAGGGAACAATGCTGGAGGAAGGAACCAGGAACGTATCTTTGTTAGATATTTGGATCTGACTGAAATTGGCACTGCATTCTTTCCTCTCATAGGACAAGAACCTTGCATCAATTAATGCAAACATTGCTCACCAGTAACATAAACGACCCTCTCACTGAAATAACGGCCACCAAAGTTTTATGGATGCCTCCAGGATCCAGTAGAGGCATCCACATTTATTTTTTTCCCAAATAAAAACAAGCTTTATGATCACTTTTCCTGTATAAATTTGCCATCAGTTAGACTTAAAAAGTAATATATATAACTATATATAACTAAATTAATTGATGCAGCTGGGGTTGCTTATGGCTTCTTTGTACAAAATGAATATTTGTTATTTAAACAAAAAATGTAATTAGCCACAGCAGTTTGATCAATGAGTAGGGAAAAACTCATTATAATATATTTTAATTTTGATATTGTTGTTGTTTATTGTTTGTTGTTTAGTCGTTCAGTTGCGTCCGACTCTCTGTGACCCTATGGACCACAGCACGCCACGTGCATCTCTCATTCACTGCCCCTCTGAGCTCCATCAAGTTTATGTTCATTGCTTCAGTGACCTCATCTATTCATCTCCGCCTCTGTCCTTTCTTGTGCCTTTAATCTTTTTCAGTATCAGAGTCTTTTCTAGGGAATTATTATTATTATTATTATCATTATTATTATTATCTTTATATCGCTCCAACATATTCCATAGCGCAATACAGGCGTTGAGTAAATGGCCAAAACAAAATGAACACGTTATAAATAATGAAGTGCCCTGTTTTTTAACCAATCAAGGCACCAACACAAGATTGAAAACTCGCAAAATTACAATGTAAGCAAATCCTGTTGTGCCATATTTTCTCCACTTGATGATGACTGTCTTCACTGTGTTCCATGGTATATCTAATGCCTTGGAAATTCTTTTGTCCCCTTCTCCTGACTGATACCTTTTAACAATGAGATCCCTCTGATGCTTTGGTTGCTCTCTGTGGACCATGGCTTTTGCTGTGGGATGCGACTAAGACAATTTCAGAAAAGACCAACTAGAGCAGCTGAACTTTATTTGGGGTTAATCAGAGGCACTTTCAATGATGGCAGGTGTATGCTGACTCCTTTTTAACACGATTGGGAATGTGATTGCTTAATTCTGAACACAGCTACATCCCCAGTTATAAGAGGGTGTGCAGACTTATGCAACCACATTATTTTTCTTTTTTTTTTCTTCCCTCCACCTAAAAGATTTCAGTTTGTTTTTCAATTGAGTTGTACAGTTTATAGGTCACATTAAAGGTGGAAAAAGTTCTGAAATGATTTACCTTTGTCTCATTATATGGCTAAAATATTTGAGCTTCAGCCTCATGATCATACCTTCTAGTGAACAGCTTGTCTTGATTTCCTGAAGTATTGATGTATTGAAGGGGACTCTAAGCAGTCTTCTTCAACACCACAATTCAATGGCATCAATTCTATGGCGCTCAGTCTTCTTTATGGACTAGCTCTCACATCCGTATAATACTACTGGGAATACCATAGTGCAGACGTTTGTTGATAGTTTAATATTATTACTTTTTACTAGCTTGTACAAGCTTTCCATAGCTTGCCTCCTCTGAAGCAAAAGTCTTTTAAATTCATGACTACAGTCACCATCTTCAGAAATCTTGGATCCAAATCTGTCACTGCCTCCACTTCTTCCCTGTCTATTTGCCAGGAAGTGAGATTGCCATGATTTTTGTCTTTTTAACATTGAACAGCAGGCCAACTTTTGCACTCTCTTCTTTTACCCTTATCAGTAAGTCCTTTAGTTCCTCCTCACTTTCACCCATCAGAGTATCTGAGGTTGTTAATATTTCTTCCAACAATATTGATTCCAGCTTTGGATTAATCCAGTCCAGCCTTACGCATGATGTATTTTGCATATAAGTTGAATAAATAAGGTGATATACAACCTTGTCGCACTCCTTTTCCGATCTTGAACCATTCTGTTGTCCCATGTTCGGTTCGAACCGTGGCTTCTTGGTCGACATACAGATTCTTTAGGAGGAGGATGAGATGATCTGGTACTCCCATCTCTTTAAGGACATGCCAAATTTTGTTGTGATCCACACAGTCAAATGCTTTAGAATAGTCTATGAAGCAGAAGTAAATGTTTTTTTCAAACTCTCTTGCTTTCTCTATTATCCAGCAGACTTTTGCAATTTGATATCTTGTGCCTCTTCCTCTGTGGGACCTGGCTTGCACATCTAGTAGTTCCTGGTCCATATATTGTTGGAGTCAAGCTTGTAGAATCTTAAGCATTACCTTGCTGGCATGTGAAATGAGTGCAATTGTTTGATAATTGGAGCACTCTTTGTCACTGCCTTTTTTGGGGATTGGAATGTAGACTGACCTTCTCCAGTCTATTGACCATTATTGAGTTTTCCAAATGTGTTGGCATAAGGCAAATAACTCTTTCACAGCATCATCCTGTAGAATTTTGAATAGTTCAATGGGGATTCCATCATCTCCTGCAGCCTTGTTATCAGCAAGACATCCTAGGGCCCAACTCAGTTTGCTCTCCAAGATGTCTGGCTCCACCTCATTGGACAAACTATTGAGGTCATTACTGCTGTTATGATCCTTCCTGTATAGATCTTCAGTGTATTCATGCCACCTCTTCTTTATCTGCTCTTCATCTGTTAAGTCCCTACCATTTTTGTCTTTTATCACGCCCACTTTGGCATGAAAGGTGCCTTTTAGGTTCCCAATTTTCTTGAAGAGATCTCTTGATTTACCCATTCGGTTATCTTCTTCAACCTCTTTACATCTCTTATTGTAGAATGTCTCCTTGTCTCTTCTTGCTATCCTCTGGAAATCTGCATTCAGTTGGACAAATCTTTTCTTATCTCCACTACCTTTCGCTTTCCTTCTTTCCTGGGCTACTTTCAAAGCCTCATCAGCCAGTTTGACTTCTTACTTTTCTTTCTTTTAGGGATATTCTTTGTTGCTGTGTCCTGGATAATGTTGCAAACTTCGGTCCAAAGTTCTTCAGGCATTCTATCTTCCATGTCTAGTTCCTTAAATCTATTATTTACTTCCACTGCATATTCACAAGGGATATTATTTATTTTGTATGTACTTGGTCTCATGGTTTTCCCTCTTTTTTTCAGTTTGATTTTCAACTTTACAATAAGAAGCTCATGGACTGAGCCGCAGTCAGCTCCTGGTCTTGTTTTTGTTGACTGTATAGAGCTCCTCCATCTTTGACTACACAGTAAATAGTCAATCTGATTTTTAGGTTGTCCATCTGGTGTTGTCCATGTGTAGAGTCGTCTCGGAGGCTGTTGGAAGAGGGTGTTTGCTACAACAAGAGAATTATCTTGACAAAATTCTACTAATCTCTGACCTGTTTCATTTTCTTCTCCAAGGCCAAATTTGCCAGTTATTCCAGGTGCCTTTTGGTTCCCTACTTTAGCATTCCAACCCCCTATGATGATAGTAACATATTTTCTTGGTGTTATATCTATGACAAGTTGAATGTCTTCGTAGAACTGGACAACTTCGTAGAACTGTGATATGAAAAGGCTTGTCTTGAATTTGAATTGAAATCCTTCTGTCATTTATTGGGTTGTAACCGAGCACTGAGTTCGCCACTCTTTGATTGACTAGGATGGCTACTCCATTTCTTCTGTGAGTTTCTTGACCACAGTAGAAGATCTGGTGGTTGTCTGATATGAAATGACCCATTCCAGTCCATTTAAATTCACCAATTCCCAGGACATCAATGTTTAATCTTGTCATCTCATGTTTGACCTTGTCCAATTTGCCTTGGTTCATAGTTCTAACATTCCAGGTTCTTATTCTGAATTGGTAATTGCAGCAGCGGACTTTCCTTTTACCTTCAGACACATCCGCAGCTGGGTGTCCTTTCCGCTTTGGCCCAACCACTTAATTAGATCTGGTGCTACTAGTACTCGGCCACTGGTCTTCCTCAGTAATGTGGTAGGCACCTTCCTGACCTGAGGGGCTCATCTTACAGCACCATAAACTTTTCTTAGCCAAGACACAAGAGTGGGTTGCCAGTTCCTTTTCCAGTGGACTGCAATTTGTCTGACCTCTCTGCCATGACCTTCCCATCTTGGTTGACCCTACATGGTATAGCTCACAGCTTCATCGAAGTACACAAGCGCCTTCACCACAACAAGGAATGTTAATAGGAAGGTTTAAATCAATCTATTTTTTTTAAATATATGTAAGCATGACAGTGTAAGCATACTGTAAGAAAATGCATTCAGTCGTTAAAATATTGGTTATTACATTTAGTTTTTTATCATAAATTAAACCATATATATATAAATTAGAAATTGCTTTTATATTTTTACTTCCTAAATTTGTTTGACTATTCTCAAATCTAGTTTTTCAAAAGAATATATTTAGACATATGACTACAGTTGTCCTTTCAATATAGGTCAGGGTTCTCATAGAGTATCTGACATGGAACACAACTACTTTTTTCATGCATTTAAAATATCATGCTTTAAACATTATCAAAAATCTGTTTTGCATTTAAAATATTAAAGGCATATTTAAGTATCATGGATTATGAATGCATTTGATAGAGGAGAATCAATAGTGTATAAAACCATTTTTTGCATGAAAAAATCCCAAAATAAACATTAGTAATCTTACCCTAATGTTTGCAAATTTCTTCAGCTTTTTTGACAGATGATTTTGACAAGGATTGCCCCTGAAAATCCTAGCTAAATTAGCATAAAATTCATAATTAGTTTTGGCCAATCACATACAGCTATAATATTGTTGCAATCTCTGGGAACTCAGTTTATGCAAATCATAATAGGATGTGTAGTCCCCACCACAAGGAAGCAAGGAGGAGGTTAGACATTGCTGCTGTGGATTTTTGTATTGTGCTGTTGTTGGTTTTAACGTTACTGTAGAATTAATTATTATATATTATATAAATTACTAGAATGCAGCATTTCTATTGGCTAGTACCAGGTGCTTATATCAGTAGCTCTGGGGGTGTGGAAACGTTTTTTTATATTAAATAAAATACATCTGGATGGGTATAGAATTACTCAATATAATGTATGTGTCTGATATAAGCAGCAGGTATTAGATTAGAAAAAGGTAAAAACAGGGAAACGTAAATATACCTTTCAGTAAATCTTGTTCAAACTGTGTTGAAACAAACAGGAAGTGCACAGAGCATACATAAGTCTCTTTAATTGACACACAGGTATGACTCATACTACCATATTACTGCTCATTGGCTGTTATGGGCAAGCCACAGATCAGTTAAACATTTGAATCATTTTTTGTATTTTGAGAGCATTATTTAAAAAGAAAACATGCAGTGGTATATTATCAAATACCCTCTTTCAGATGCATTAAAGAAAAAAAAAAAAGCTTTCAGCATCCCTTTAACTAAAATACATCTGAAGACGTCAAATCCCAATGCTACAGTCGCAAAAAAACAAAATTCAATTGAAATGTATTTATCATTATAAAACTGTGTATTATATGCTATTATACTCTATTGCTCTCCTTCCTGCATAATAGAGCATTGGATTAACTACTGCCTAACATAAACAGCGCACAAATGACACGATTTCACTAAAAAGCCACTTTTGAATGCCGAATGGACATGAAACAGTCTTTGTACTCTGAGTATACCATATCAGAAGATGCCTACGATCTGGGAATAAAATGCATTATAGTTATAGAAAATAACAGCCTATCATTATTTCTTTAAAGCTGTATCGCTGCTCATCATTTGAGGTTCTCAGCATTAAATCTAAGCTTTATAATCTTCTATCTATACAGCGCTATCTCTGTATACTGGACCCCGTCTGCCTGTTTCCTCTATTGCATTACACTGTTTGTACTGCTGTAATCATTTTGCTGGCCCAGATCTGTGTGGGTGTGCTGGCAGCAATACAGCAAAGTTACGTGGGAACACAGTTAAGGTTGAATATTTATTAGAAAAAGCCATCTGGCGTCAGGCTGTCTGTACAGGGGGCTCGTTTCTTTAGTAGTCTCTCCTTTTGCCTTTATATCTTTTCCTTCCTTTCTTCTTTCCTGCCCTTTTCTGTTTGTCTTTCATGTTTTCTTTGTTTCACGGAACATCTAAAAAAAAAAGAATATATAAACACAAATATATCTGTGTGTATACATATGTATATATAGTCTTGATCTCTTGTCATAATTCACATTACCTATGTACTGTAAAACTCATTTGTAAATCTGCTTTGAGTACAAAATACCCTTACTCTTGTATGTTCTTATTATAAGCAAGAGCCCTATAAATACAATATGTATATATAGTTACAGTCTTTTTAATACCTATAATGCCCTAACAAAAGGAGCTAATTACTTTAATTGTGCACTGATAATTAATAACATTTCTATTTATTAGTTTATATTAGCAATATTCAATATTAAATTAATTTTCAAAGATTAAAATATCTGCTGGGTGTTTGTCTCCACCCCGATTAGGTCATTAAGGGGAAAGAGGATGTTTTAGCTAAGAAAATGATGTACTGATAATTAATAAAATTCCTATTTGTTAGTTTATATTAGCAATATTAAATATTACATTCCTTTTCAAAGATTAGAATATCTGTTGCGAGTTTGTCTCCATCCCTGTTAGGTGATTCAGGGGAGAGAGGATGTTTTGGCTAAGAAAATTATACACTGATAATTAAAAACATTCATACTTAATAGTTTATATTAGCAACATTTAATATTAAATTCATTTTCGAAGATTAGAATAACTGCTGAGTGTTTGTCTCCACCCTCAATTAGGTCATTAATGGGAGAGAAGCAGTTTTGGCTATAAAAAATTATGCACTGATAATTAATACAATTCCTATTTTTTAGGTTATATTAGCAATATTCAATATTAATTAATTTCTGTTAAATATAATATGTGCATGAGTGCATATAACTGTGTTTGTCTCCACCATGATTAGGTCATTAAGGAAGGATGTTTTGGCTGAGAAAACAGGTATAAAGGGTTTTAAGAGCAATCAGACATGATAAGAGAATAAAATATGACTCATAGGCTCCCACCAGTGCAGTAGCTTAGTATGAATGAAAATTACTTTAATGCAACATGTCTCCAGCCAGTTGAGATCATTGGGTTTGAGTGTGAGTGGGTGGACACCTGATCTCTGATAGTTAGTGTAATGTTGAATATTTAAAAAAAATCTTTAAATAAGAATTTTAATAATAATCAATACCTAATTACAATATCATCCTCATGTTGTTATGGCATTACAGAGGTTATTTAGCTTGTTCATAGATAAAATATTTTTAGAAAATAATAAATTAATAATAAAAAGCCATGGTCTTTACATTTTTTTTATTTATCAGAATGTATGTCTAATGCTATAGTATTGAGGAATTGAGAGGGGAGGAAAGGGTCCATCTTCAGGAGACGGAGAATGTGGAGCTTTGGGGAATATTTGGAGAACAGTGTAGAGATATAGAGAATGAGTCATTGAGGGTTTTTGAGATAAGATTTTTAATCCATAGCCAGCTAAGGAAACTTTGACAACCCCTACCACACTAGATGGACTAAAACTTTATATGTCACTATGTTATTGTCAACAGTGAATAGAGAAAAAAATAAACAATGTTTTATTTTTACTAATATTCAAAATGAGCTGTGTAAAAATATCAATACATATGCATATAGAAGATTTTCCCTTCTGCATCGATACGTTGTAGTACTTCAATGAAGCTGTGAGCTATATCAGGTAGGGTCACCAAAGATGGGCAGGTCATAGCAGAGAGGCTAGACAGATCGTGGTCAATTGTAGAATGAACTCTCAACCCACTCCAGTATATTTGCCAAGAAAACTATATGGACAAACACAGACAGACATGCCTGGGTGCTGCAGTCCATATGGTCATCGAGAGTCGGACATGACTGGAGGACTGAACAACAACAAAAATAGAAGGTTCATATTTTATAAACTTAGGAATTGTAGCTTATTCCTGCACTTTAATATACATAACTATAATAATGCCTATCAGCATAGGCATTGATATATAATGTGTATTAAAGTCCCCCTGGCAACATCCCTGCTTCTAACTATGTGTCGGCGAGTGGGTTGGTGTCAAACTCAATTAATCCTACTTACCTATTTCTCTAAAGATGTTTTTATATTCCTGGCTTACACAGCAGCTAATGTTAGCTTGTTATATACTTTACAAACATGTGCAGCTTTTATTGAAGTACAGGCTTGAAAATAAGGAATTGCTGGAGAAAGCAAAGAGAAAGCAGGGGAGAAAACTGTAAAAGTAAGCTATCAAGTCTTTACAAGTGTAGATAGATAGATAGATAGATAGATAGATAGATAGATAGATAGATAGATAGATAGATAGGTAGATAGATAGATAGATAGATAGATAGATAGATAGATAGATAGATAGATAGATAGATAGATAGGTAGATAGATAGATAGATAGATAGATAGATAGATAGATAGATAGATAGATAGATAGATAGATAGATAGATTTCTATCTCTTCTCACACACATATACAGTATATGTGTAATGCTTTAGACTTGATAAAGGGAGATCAAAGATCTTGAAAGCTCATCACACTAAATGAAATGTTTGTTCAATGAAACAGGTATCATATACTGCAATCATATTATTAATCTAGATTATGTATGTAGATACATCATGAGTTTACACAAAGCACAACTAAAGTTCTCATCCACAATCTCATCATATCTCTCCTTGATTATAGCAGCTCACTCCATGTTGCTATTCCCATCATCCCTCTAGCTCTACTTCAATCTATATTGATCGCCTCCGGTAAACTTACCTACCTCTCTCACAGATCTGCAGCACCTCCAGTGGCTTCCCATGGTTCCAGAATAAAATTTCAAGTCCTGACCCTAACATATGAAACAATTAATAACAGTGCACCCCTTATGTCTCTGCCCTTGTCTCCAAAGACTCATCCAGTCCCCATCTTTGCTCTACTTATGACCTTCTTTCCTTTTCTTGTCACCTCCTCTCACTCCCACTTTGACACATTTTCTTGAGCTGCATCTACACTTTGGAACACCTAGTCTCGCTCCGTCAGATTCTTCTTGTGTTGAAACCTTTAAAAACTCACCCAAAACACATCTGTGTAAAGAAGCTAATCACCTTAATCTTTTCATGTGAGAACACTGAAGAAATTACACTCTGCTACAATGTAAAGTAATAAGTGTACAGCCTGTATAATTTGCTGTATCCCTAAAAATAAATTGAGTACACCCCTAAGTGGAAAAGTCCAAATTGGGCTCAAAGTGTCAATATTTTGTGTGGCCATGATTATTTTCCAGCACTACATTAATGATCATGGGCATGGAGTTCACCAGAGCTTCACAGGTTGCCACTGGAGTCCTCTTCCACTCCTCCATGATGACATCACTGAGCTGGTGGATGTTAGAGACCTTGCACTTCCCCACCTTCCGTTTGAGGATGCCCCACAGATGCTCAACAGGGTTTAGGCCTGGAGACATGCTTGGCCAGTCCATCACCTTTATCTTCAGCTTCTTTAGAAAAGCAGTAGTGGTGTGTTTGGGGTCGTTATCATGTTGGAATATTGCCCTGCGGCCCAGTCTCTGAAGGGAGGGGGTCATGCTCTGCTTCAGTATGTCACACTACATGTTGGTATTCATGGTTCTCTCAATGAACTGTAGCTCCCCAGTGCCGGCAGCACTCATGCAGGCCCAGACCATGACACTCCCACCTCCATGCTTGACTGTAGGCAATAGACACTTGTCTTTGTACTCCTCACCTGGTTGCCGCCACAAACACTTGACACCATTTGAACCAAATAAGTTTATCTTGGTCTCATCGGACCACAGTACATAGTTCCAGTAATCCATGTCCTTAGTCTGCTTGTCTTCAGCGAACTGTTTGCGGGCTTTCTTGTGCATCATCTTTTAGGAGGATTCCATCTGGGATGACAGCCATGCAGACCAATTTGATGCAGTGTGCGGCATAGGGTTTGAGCACGGACAGGCTGACCCCCCACCCCTCCAACATCTGCAGCAATGCTGGCAGCACTCATACATCTATTTCCCAAAGACAACCTCTGAATATGATGCTGAGCACGCACACTCAACTTCTTTGGTCGACCATGGCGAGGCCTGTTCTGAGTGAAACCTGTCCTGTAAAACTGCTGTATGGTCTTGACCGTGCTGCAGCTCAGTTTCAGGGTCTTGGCAATCTTCTTATAGCCTAGGCCATCTTTATGTAGAGTAATAATTCTTTTTTTCAGATCCTCAGAGAGTTTTTTTGCCATGAGGTGCCATGTTAAACTTCCAGTGACCAGTATAAGAGAATGTGAGAGCGATAACACTAAATTTAACACACCTGCTCCCCATTCACACCTGAGACCTTGTAACACTAACGAGTTACATGACACCAGGGAGGGAAAATGGCTATTTGGGCCCAATTTGGACATTTCCACTTAGGGATGTACTCACTTTTGTTGCCAACGGTTTAGACATTAATGGCTGTGCGCTGAGTAATTTTGAGGGGACAGCAAATTTACACTGTTATACAGGCCGTACACTTACTACTTTACATTGTAGCAGAGGGTCATTTCTTCAGTGTTGTCACATGAACAGATATAATTACATGTACATAAATGTGAGGGGTATACTCACTTTTGTGAGATACTGTATATATATATATATATATATATATATATATTCTATATCAATGTGTCATAACTGTTTTTATTTTAAAATGCTTCATAAATGGTGTAAGCGCAAATCTTGCTTCTTCAGTTCAACTTTAGGTTGCTTCAGAAGTATATTACTTTTTTTTTTTCTTAGCATATTTGTTTAAACAAGCTCAGACCTTGTGGTGTCATGTGTATTTCAAAAATATATTTCAAGGGCGTCAAGGCAAAAAGAGTCTGAAAACCGTTAACCTAGAGAGAAAGCAGGGAAATGTCATATCTTGTGACAAATTAAAAGGGAAAATGTTGGCCTGAATATAGTAAAATATTGAGAAAAAAGTACAGATAATAGTGCCTACATGCACATATACTGCAGAACAGACACACTCCGGAACTCTGTCTATGCAAAATATAACGCAGAAAAGACACATTCTGGAGAAGTAAGGGTTGTTTTTGCAATCCTAGTCTTTGGCATTTTTTACTTTTTGAGATTTATATATTCTGGGCATGAAACAAGTTTTTTAGACATTCAAATGAAATGTGAACATAGATGTACTATTTATGTACTGTACTACTGTACGGTGGAGGGCTTCTATCGCTCTTTTGCCCACCATATTTAAAATGATTGTTGTGGTGAAATACCTCTTCAAAATATCCACTACACAAGCTAAGGAGCCGGCCCCACACTAATGAGAAGCAGTAACCTTGAAACAGGTGTACGTGGTGGGATTCCTAGCTTGTGTATTATTCAACTCTAGCTTTGCTGATAAAGCAGGCACATGCTTAAGAGAGGCCATGTTTGATATGGTTATGGATTGCAAGAGCGAAGCCTTTGTGGGCACATTTGCATGTCCATGCCAAGGTTCCCAGATTGCAGTGTAATAACTGGATTTCTTGGAATTCTGGGCATGAAACAAGTTTTTTAACTTGTTTTAGACATTTAAATGTAAACAAAATGTACTATTTATTTAATATATATATATATATATATATATATATATATATATATATATATATATATAATTACATTTCTGCCACTCTCAGACATACTGCATATAAAGAAAAACACACTATCTATCTACTTATACAGATATGCTGAAGAGCCGACACACCTATTATTATTATAATTGTTTATTTGTAACGCGCCAACATATTCCGTAGCGCTATACATAAGTTGTGATCAAGGCAAAACAATATTAACACATTACAAAGATGGAGGGCCTTGTCTTTGAGCTTATACTCCGGTGTCCATAGAGCTTTCCCCAAAGCACCATGCAATACTGAAAACTCGTAGACTTACAATCTACAGAAGATATAATATCCTATTTACATACAAACATATAACAGAAATCAAATACAAAGCATAACAGTTGGGATGATTGCAATATTTTGTTGAGTATGAACTGGTAAAGGACCTTAAAACTACCCTGCATCATTATGTAGGGCAGTTAAAATCAAGTAGAAAACATGTAAAATGATTTGAAGTTCTTTTCACATTGAAATGCTGCCTTGTTAGTGTTCATAGCACTGACTCTAAGCAGGAGTCTCTGATTTATTCAGCACTTTCCATCCGGTCCTGTATAGACCATAGACTACAAACTCCCTCTAAATGCTAATATTTGTCCTTACTTCTATAATAAAGAATCCAAAGGAATACATTGTTAATTTTGAGTGCAACAAACACAGTGCATTGTCATTTAAGTGTGCTTGTGTTTTTTGGTTCTTGTGATTTTTGGAAGCTCTCTTATTATTTAAAAGAGCAAAATATGCATCAACTTAAAAAAAAAAAAAAAAATCTCAATATTTTTTTACTTGATTTTCTGTGCTCTGGTTGATTATGTAGAGCGATATTAATAAAGTCTATGTCTCTTTAATAATGTGGTGTAACATATCATCTTCTCTTGCAGTTGCCTGACATATGGTAAGTCACAGGCAGAAAAAAGGGATAGTGATCTGTACCAATCAATAAGTACGTAACAGGCTGAGACTCATACACAGCGATCTATACAACCGAGTGATGTATATGAAAATGAGATCAAGACATAGCAAGGACTCCATATCCCTGTCTTGGAAATGTATTGTCTTGCATCTCTTCCAGATGAAAGCATTAGTACATATGTTCCTTTTTAGCCGCTGCCTCACAATTGGGTGTGCTGTAATCCTAACTCATTTTAATGTACTCCTAGGACAAATCAGACTTAATGTTTATGATTTAGAAACATGGAGATAAACATTTATTTTACTTCTAGATCATTTAGGAGAGGATGATATGTATTGTAAGAAACCAAGCAAAGGAATTTGTTTTTAGTTACTTTGTGCGAAAGGGTAACTTTTCGTGTATGTGTATTGATACAAGGTTACACGTACCCTAATCTTTGGTGCATCACACCCACGGATGTGGACATTGTGCCACAAAATGTATTTTTTTTTTTAATATAATAAAAACAATGAATTGACAGTATGTTCTTTTTAAGAATAGAAAAACAAACAACAAACAACATTTTTTATGTATTAATTATCATGTGTGATGATGATGTTGAAGGTTGGACATTGTTTTGTATGGTAATGTCTTAAAGGTACATGGAAGTTTCCCTGTTTTTTCCTTTTTTAAATCTAACACATACTACTTATATCAGAAATACACATTATTTTCAATCATTCTATACACATACACATTTAGTTTATTTAAAAAGAGAGTTTGGTTTCCACACCCCCAGAGCTACCTACATAGGCACCCAGTACTAACCAATAGAACCACTGCATTCAAGTATGTTTTAACCCTATACTAAGCTTCAAGCAAAAAGCAGCACAATGCAGAAATCCACAGAGCAATGTTTGAGCTCCTCTTTGCTTCCTTGTGCAGGGGGAAACCAAGACTATACATTCCCTGATGCTTTGCTGCACTAACTGGCTTCACAGATTAAAACAATGTTACAGCTACCTGTGACTGGCCAAAATTAATTATGAATTTTATGCTAATATTAGCAGGGATTTGCAGGGATGTTAACTTTCAAAATCAAATGCTAGCAAAGTCAAGCCATTTTGCGATATCATAAACTTCTATATAGTTTTCAAACTTCAATTTACAGTTTAGACTTGCTTCTCTCCGCCATCTTTCAGGTGCCAAGAGGGTGGGGAATGATCTTGTTAGGGGGTCTGTTCTGATAGGAGTCTTTCTCTACCTATTTCTCTGCATTGGGTATTGCAGGCATACCGACACCGGTCAAGAAAAAAAACAGACCAGCCTTCTGGGAGGACCCTCTTTCACTCCCTGGACACCTAACAAGGGTGGAGAGCAGCACAACTTCCGTGAGCTACAAAAATAATTTCAAAGGTAGGTTTTAAAAGCCAAACTGAACATATTTTATACTAATAAAATAAACTAAAGCCTTATTGTGTGTCTTTTAACCATTTTCAGAGTGGAAGAAAGTGTATAGAACTATGTATCTAACAGTTTGCAGTGATTATTTTTGAAATGTAAACCCTTTCTGTGTAAGCAAATACATGATACAATAATTTGAAATGAGGATTTAAACTAACAAATGCTACAAACTTTACATTGCAATGGGGGATATTGAATCCATTTGTGTGGAGTTTAGATTGTTGAATATCAGACAGTTCCTGTTATGTCCCCGTCAGAGCAGTGGCATGCATCCACCAGCAGATGGAGCACTGGTGGCGCACAGAGACTTTGTTGAATTTGTTCTTAGGTTAGGGGTAAGGGCAAGGTTAGGGTTTAGGGTTATAGTAAAGTAGTGGTGCGCTGTGCTACTACCTAACCCAAAACCCTAACCCTAACTCCAATCCTCTCCCTACAAACAACTTCAGCAAAGTATTGGCTTGCCACAGTTGCAACCCCTACTGGCCACTGCACCCCCTGCACTGGCAGACACATAAAAGGAAAGATCCTAAATATCCTTTGATGCCATTACACACATTTAACAATTATTCCACATATTACAAGGATACGAGGAGATCTAAAAAAGTTGAACTTAATGAACTAAAAGTATTTTTTCAACACCTCAGTTGCTTTTTAACTATGTAACCTCACTCATCCTAATATAGACTGTGCCTTCTTTTTGAAATCTGAGCCAAGTTCTTCACCCTTACTGGTGGAAAATCACTACTAAACTTCAGCTTTTGTATAAAATGCTGATCCTATAAAAGTCAGATATTTGACAGTGTTTTATTATATATGAAAGATATACAGCCTTATTAAATTGTGATTCGGCCAATTGAATAGGGCTCTATGTAAGCACACAGCATTTTGTTTACAGAAGTTTTTAGTTAGCGAATAACTTGCTTTTGGATAGAAGTTCACTAACTAAAAACTACTGTGAAAAAAATATGCTCTGTGCTTATATAGAGCCCTATTCAATTGGTCAAATCGCAATTTAATAAGGCTGATAATGAGCTCTGTCCTTATAACCTAATATTATCTGATGCAGCAAGAACTATGATCACCTTTTTCAGACATTAGAATGTAGCAATATGTGACCCTATCAGTGGTTATTTTTATATATAATAAAAAGCATTTTTACTAAATCTTTGATTAGTGTTTTACTTATACATGTTTTTGTCTCATACTTAACACTTAAACATTTTGTAAAGAGTGTTATATCTGACACCAACCAGTGCCTTATTCTACAGACTGAGGCACTGATAGAAAACACATGCATAACACAACCTAATAAAACTATGAGCTCCTACACTTAAATGTAACTGCTTATGGGGCTATAAATAGCATAAATTCACCCCATGCCTTACTGTATCGTATCCATGTTGATGGAACCATTGAAGTCTTCAAGACATCTATATTTCCTCTGTTGGCAGGATGTTCAAGTAGGCCAAATAATGAACCTTTGCATCTGAAGCCAGCTGCCAAAAAAACAAAAAACTAAATAAAACAAATTGCCCTTTATAGAGCAGTGGAAACTTCGACATCAGGATATGGATTGGCCTTAACTATGTTTTATTAACATGCATCTGTAAACAAGGTATTTGGGGGAATGGTTTAGTCAAGGCACTGGTGACATTCATTGGTGTCAGTTTTCTTTTTTGTTGACTTGATTAGTTTTAACTGCCCAAAAACCAGCACTGGTGGAGTGAACACCTGCTAAAAATGAGGAATTTGACTGTAATCACATAAATGCATCTAAATGAACTCATTAGGGAGCCAATAAAATATTTTACTTGCTGTGTATCACCCAGCACCAAATAACTACCAGCCTACTGGAGGAAAGTTACCCCTGGGGGACAAAATGGACAGAAGGGGACATGACCAAAGCTGGGAGGGGAGCAAGGAGGAAGATTGAGGAAGGAGAAGTTGAGAGGTGATTTAAGGACTTCCGTCAGATTCCTCTTGGCCTTCAGAACCTCCAACCCTCAATGGCTTTGCTGCCAAGTGCCTATGTTGGGAGAGACAAGGGATCTGGGTGAGGAGTTGGCTTAAAGGCCAACCCCTAGGGGGTTAAACCATGGTAGGTGAAAGGATGCCTCTTGCTGCTCAATCCATGGGGGACTTACCGAGCAGCAAATGCTGACGCCTGAACCTTGTGGTTGGTCATGTGACGAGCTATGTGTCTGCCATGTTGGCAGTTGTTTAATAATATTGAGAAAAAAGCAACATAATGAAACATTGCAAAAGTTAAGTGCTTAGGGCAAGATTCAAGTGAGTGAATTTAAGATCCTGAAGCCCGCAAGTGAGCTTACAAGCTATTTTGCTATTCAATTGGCATCTCTTTGTGGGCTCGGAACGACTTACGAGTTACGGCCTTGAAAAAATTGCGCTGATCAAGCTCATAACTCACAGCCCCCAGGAGCCTTGGATCTGTCACTTTCGCAAGGCCTTAAATTGCAAATCGCTATTCAATTGCTACGATTCCTCAAGCCCACAAATGTTTTCACACCCGTAAATGGCAAATGAAGGAGAAAATCCCATTAATGCCAGAGAGGACCCACAAGGGGGTTAGACACCTATTCATAGTCCTGTAAATGCCAATAAAAAATTAGAATTAATTGCACAACAGTCTCAAGCCCGCAAATCGGCAGGAAATAAAATTAATTTTTATGTGTAATTTCGGGGTTAAATTGATCTCTGGTATCAATGAGTTAATACAAATCAGGCCACCCACATGGACTAGAACAGTATTGGCATTCAATTTCATTATTCTTTCTATTACAAGTCTGATCGCATATCGAACCCCCGAATCAAATTGATTGACATGTAAACTCTGTGTTTTACTGCCGTAATAATGACAGTCTCATTTTCTATTGGCCTATTCGAAATGGGCGGTTACGGGCTTGCTTAATTGATCAGGTTCCTGCCCAGAACTGCTCCGAATTAGTGCATGGTTTGCGGTTTTGGCTTGGAGCCTGTAACTCGCGCCCGTCAGCAATTGAATAACATTGCAATCGGAGATGAACGGGAGGCCGCAGCACACCTGTAGATATTCAGCTGTCTGTGATCTACGGGTTCCGAACTGAATATGACCCTTAGTTTGCTAACAAACACAGAAAGGAGACTATTCTTTAGTTTGTATAATCTTGTGGATTTTCTGTAGTGAACACCATATTACTTTACAAAGAATACCTATATCTCCATCCATCTTTTTGAGATTCTCCATCAGGACATAGACCGTGTATGTATAATTTCCCTTTGAGAATTATGTTTAATATATCATAGTAGCCATGGCCCATACTATACTGCAATAGGCAACTAGGGTTGGATTAGGGAAACTAGGCAAATGCCTAGGCCGTCTTCATGAAAGACAACAAAGGTGTCACCAAATGTGCCAGGAGATCAAGGTGCAGCAATCAAAGGGGCTCTTAAAATTCACATTTCATTCACATGTACAAGTTTTCATTTTCCATTTTTATTGCAGTGAATAGTGTGTATAAACATTTACAGGGATCTTGTAGTTTATGGTTTCTTCAGGACTTTAGAACTTGTCCCCATAAGTTTAATATATTGTGTAATGGCTGGGATAAGCATAAGACTATACTGAAATACAACAAACTTCTGGGTAGATAGAACAGGCAAACCAGATGGCTTACTTGGCTTTTATTTGCCTTTACTTCTATATTTCTATAAACACAATGTATATAAACATAATAGTTATAAATCTGTAACACAGACTTCAAATGGAAAGGTTTTTACACCTTTTCTACTTAATTCTGATGTCTCTTCTGATGGTGCAGGGTTCAAGGGTCAGAATCCCCTTATATATATGATATAGATATGACTTATATATAAGTATAGATGTGTCCTTGTCCTGCACATATTACATTCACAGAAACATATATCATTAGCTGGGCTGCTCAGACAGGATAAGCTGTGACAATTCAGCAAGAAGGCCGCACATCACAGCTTTTATTCTGATGCATAAAAATATGGATATAAATCTATGTTATTTGCATCAGACTAAGACCTGTTATGTGCTGTCTACTAAACTGTCACTCTAAAAATCAATAGAAATATAGGTTTTATAGCAGATAAGGACCAGAGGAGCCATCTGTCTTGCCATTCACTATTACATAGATTGTTCGGTAATCTAAATTACATTAATATATATATATATATATATATATATATATATATATATATATATATATAGATATAACTTGAACCAGAAATCTTATTTATATATATATAAATATATATATATATATATATATATATATATATATATATATATATATTGAATGTAATTTACAACTATATATTAATAATTGAATGGCAAGACAGATTGCTCCATTGGTCCTTTTATATATATATATATATATATATATATATATATATATATACATTTTGAACCAATAATCTAATTTTAAATAAATATATATATATATATATATATATATATATAAACAGATAGATAGATAAATAGATAGATAGATAGATAGATAGATAGATGGTTTGATGTATACACTTACATAAAGAAATAGTGATATAAATATTTTCCTCTCTGTATTTTTGTAAGTAATATAATCTAATTTTAAACCAGAAATCTAAGATATACAAATATAAATAATAATAAATATACATATATTTTTATACAGACAGATCAGTAGTTTGATGTTTGATGTATACACACACACAAAGAAGTAGTGATATACATCTCTCTCTCTCTCTCTCTCTCTCTCTCTCTCTCTCTCTCTCTCTCTCTATATATATATATATATATATATATATATATATACAATTCTGCAATGTGAGTTTGTATATTTCTGCACATTTTCTGTTATGTTACAGGTACATCTCTTGCCGTGATTGGTCCATTTTGCACTTGACAGTTTTATGCTTTCTATCCAAAGTCAGCGTAATTTATATTTTACTAAATTAAAACGACATAGCTTGTGCATAAAGAGGGATCTGAGCCATGTATTATTTCATCTTTATGTTTAAAATCATAAAAAATATGTGCATATTTCCTCCATGATTAAGCTTGTCTTCAGATCTGTAAACCTTTAAATCACAAATGCAGCTATTGCAATAAAGAGAGTTCAAAATCTTTAGAAAGACATTCCAGGGAGAATTTGTCAAGAAACGCTGCCAGGAAAGAAATGACTGAGCTGTGATATAAATTTACCCTCCTGTTGTCCGTCTTATCAAAAAACATAAATTTGCTGTGCATCTGACACGATAGACCTACGATTAATATAAGGTGGTAGGGGAGATACTTTGGTGTAAAATGCATAATAACCAGATTTATCAACATATTTATACTATTATTGCTCTACTGCTAAAATTCTTACCTTAAAGTGACACCTTAAAGTGACATAGCAGAGGTTCCAAATATGATATAAAATAAAACTACAAATAATAACAAGTATTTTATCACTCAGGCCTAGGGCAGCACAATTTCAGGCGACAGCAGTCTGCCTGAAGATGCAGTGCAGTATATTGATATATGTTTGTATATGCACAGACATGTCTATATGCAGTGATATGTCGGAATACTAGGGGCAGCTTAGTACCCATACCCTGGTATTTACCCAGACTCATTGTAAGCTCTTGATCTTTCTTTTTAACTACACTAATAACAGATAAAAAAAATCTGAATGTTTAAGCCTCTGCTTACATACAAAGTGTATCCTGCCGACTGGCTGTTGCATGACTAATAGCAGATAGCCAAGGAGCGCGTGATTGTCTATAGCAGTGGTTTCCAATCTGGTCCTCAAGGCACCCCACACAGGCCAGATTTTCTATTAAACTGCGTGAACACAGGTGAGAAAATTAGAGGTTCATTTGAATACTAATTGCCTCACCTGTGTTCACACACTGTTACATCAAAAACCTAACCTGTCTGGGGTGCCTTGAGGACTGTTTTGGAAACCACTGGTCTATAGGGAAGACAGTGATTGATAAGAGTTTTTCCCTGGACTCAGTACTGCACTTACCAGTTAACCCATAACTGACCTGTTTAGGTGATTCCAGCATTCCTTGCCTGCACAGAAATATGTGTTAAGGATAATTTTTTATTTTTTTTTAATCTCTACACGGATAGCTCCAGAGTGAAGCACTGATCTGCATAGTTCAAATTCCGCAGAGACAAGAGAACAGAAACCTGAATCTTCTGCCATACAAATTACAAACAATTCCCTTTAAACTGGAAATGTAAGCAGTCTTACCTTTGACTTTAATGGGTCACACACCTTTGCAACCTGATTGGCACCATTAATGCAAAAGCATGTCTTTTATACATGTAAACACATTTTTTTTAATTTTATTTGGATTCTCAGTGAAAAAAGCACATGTTTAAAACATTCAAACAGTATTTCAACATGCTTTTAGGAGATCTTTACTATCATGTGGTCCAAACTGGGACAAATTAATTATGGCAGGTTTGCAGTAGCACAGCTTTGTGCACATACCCTGTTATGATCCCAGGCTCATTTTCTGCCATTCATATTCCAAAGAACTTCAGTGAAATCAGCAGGGACGATGCTAATAAATGTATAATGTTGTTTTGTATTTCTATACAAGGTACCACAGTAATTAAGTGAAATATTTATGATGAATATAAAACAATGCAGTTCTGCTGTATCTAGTTATTTATTTAGATGTGTCTTTCAGTGATGTCTAAGCTGCAGAACTGGACAAGAAAGGAAGTGAAATGTCAAAGCGTGAATAACTTGTTACTCTGATATGAGACATTAGGAGGTGGTGATAGCAGTTTAACAATTATGTGGCAATTAATTGGAAGTAGCCATATGAGCAATTAATAAACCTTTTTGGCCCTGTGAATTTAAGGAGCCAATGTAGTGCTATCATGAAAGATTATATTTGCAAAGTATTTGCAAGATCGTATACATGTAATGATTGAAAATGATGGAGTACGGTAAATATTATTATTTTTATTCTGCTATCTTCTGCTGGATTGATTTGGTCCTCCTGCACCTCGTCTCTCAGAAGAAAGGTTAGGGAAAATGTGCAGCTTTTTGTTGCATCTTTAGATGTACTGCAGTCCACACCAAAGTGCTTAACGGTATATGGAAGTTTGATGGAATATTAATGAATCTTATAGAGGACAATCAGTAGTGTATGCAAACATTTTATTAAAAAAAATTAAAGTATTACATTCGTCTATTATGTACCACTGGATTTTGACCTACAACAATGAATAATGGAACATCAGAATGTTAGTAGAATTTAATGCATTATTATCATTATTACTCTTTATTTATAAAGCACCAGTATTTACCGTAGCACTATTTTTAGTGTAGTATAAAATACAGTGGTTACAACTGGCAGATTACAAAGATATAAACAAGTTCTAAGCTAAGCATAAATACAGATACAATACAATGGAGCAATAGTTTGATGCAATAGAGTTGAGGACCCTACTTATAATCTAGAATTGTCTACTATTAATTCAAAGAACCACTGTACTCAGGCATTTTAAACTAGATAGGCACAATGCTTTTAGAATATAAAGCATAATAACACAGTCTTCAATTTACTACCTTTAATATGCAATCTTGCTGCAGTGGAAGCTGCCATTATTGTTTCAGACTTCCTGGGGTGGTAGGAGACTTTGGTTGAAAGATACATTTCTATCTGCTCAATGGAAATGTGAAGTCTTCAACTGCCCAGTAGTAATGACATCAGATTGGTTTTATAGAACACACTCACCGGAGAAATTAATTAAGGGTCAATTGCCAGAAAATGTAATGCCTGCAGTAAAGAATAATTTGGTGCAAAAGATAACAATGCAAAGGCTGTTTATTTTTTTCATTTAAAAAATAAATACATTTGTTTTTCAAAAAAACATATATAAAAAAAAATCACAGTAGTTGTAATGTGATTAAAAGTGGTTGCAATGTTGGATGCTTTATCTATAGATAGGTGTATTTGAATTTATTACCTTTTATACCATTGGAAATATTGAGGCCCAGCACACATATAAGATCCAAGACCCCCAACTGATGTACACCCATTTCCCATCTGCAGCATCTCTAGCAGCCTGACTTTAAGTTAACTGCACATATAGTAGTAACATATTTTAATTGTTCATTTTAAATGACTATACTTCATAGACTTGAGAATGATATCTAATTTTTGCAGTGCTAATATATATTTATAATAATGCCTGTCAGCATGGAGCTCTCTTCCAGGGTAGGTCCCTGGAAAAGTACCAATGGGCCTGATTTTATATGGAATAATTTGCAGTGGAAGCTGACATTTTAGTTTCTACTGATCTTTACATTGTCAAATAATTATATGACAAAGCAGAAGGCAATGAAAACATTGACACTGAGATAGCTTTTTTTACACTATGTTGTACAGGCTCTGTGCAAGGATGCGTGCCGTGGGCTGTATTCCTCATATTTTGATGTACACAGTTCTTTTTAGGACTTATTATTTAGGTCTCATCCCTCCTGCCAGAGAGGAGGATGCAGATATGTGCTCCATCTTTCCCCATCATCACAGCAATGAGTTTGGCCTGTACAGTCTTGTTGTTGTTATTTAGTTGTATGCACATCCCTATGGACTGCAGCAGGCCAGGCACATCTATTGTTTTGTCTCTGGTAGGGCTTATCCATTAGGTTTTCTTGGCAAAGATACTGGAGTGGGTTGCCAGTTCCTTCTCCTTCATGATTTGTTTGAACTCTCTGCTGTGATGTGCCCATCTTGGGTGATGCTATAACTCAGCCCTTCATTGAAATACACAAGCCCCTTCACCCCAACAAGGTAGTGATCCAGAAGGTGTGTACAGTTTTAGCCAGAACTATATGTATAAAATGTACATACATATTAGTAGCAAAACAAGACATTTACATAGATTTGCTAAGAAAATCAGTCATTACACTTAATCACTACTAGTTCAACTTATAGTGAATATACCCCAAAAATGGAATCCTTATTTTTCCTTCCCAAACCTTCATTCTCTGCCAAGATCAGTGACATATTCAGTCACCAAGTAGATAAAACTTTTAAACTAGTGTAATTCTTAATTTGTTTTTGGTATTATCCTTTCATATCCAAGTACCTGTTGGATCATAACAAATGGGTGTTGACCACTCCTCCGTTGGCCAAACCAATCCCTCAGTGCTCAGGGTGTGTACAGGTATTCTCTAGTTAGTCCAAAAATAGTTCAAAGTAGCTTAAAAATACATGAATCAGAGTCCCAAATCCAAACATCTTTGTATATGTTAAAGAAATATTTATATAAGGAGGTCCAAACAGACAGATATGCCAATGTTAGGAACAACTTTTATGGAGCACCATAGATGATCCTAGAGCTGTCCATTAAATGCGGAGGAAAAATAACTCACAGTCTGCTGGATACTACCAGTTGGATCATGGCGCGTTTCGTGAACATTCTGCGTTTTCCTCAGGCGTATAGCATAGATACTCACTGTTCTCACTGGTCTAGCTACTGCATGACACTACTGCAACCGCTTACTCTCCAGCCTTCCTGCCTCTCCATTTTCTTCTGCAGTCATAACTAATTGCAGCTGCTCGTTACATTTCTGTCTCTGCCTTATAAATGTCTTCCCTTTTCTCTCATGCTGCAATCCTAGGCTCTAAAAATGTCAATAATAGCTTATAAAACTCTTCTCTACTCCTACAAGACTTTACACTCTGCTCCTCCTTGCATCTCACTAAATGCCAGCTTATCGTCTCAGCAATGTCTTCTCACTGTACCTTACATTATTAAAGCTCCTTTTCCTCTAAAACCTTTCTCACTAGTAGCTCCACACCTCGGGAATGCACCCGCGCACAATCACAGAAACAGCTCTGTTCTAACCAATTAAAAATCACCTCTTTAAAGATGTTTTCTAACAACTCCCTTAGTTAATGTACTAGTAGATAGTTTGAGTATCTTCCCTTAAAAGGATTTGGAAGGTTTCTGGATTTTTATAGGTATATAATATACCTGTTTATCTATTTACTTTTATGTACTTTATTTTATTAAGAAGTGCTTATAAGCACTCTTTTTACTGGCTATAATCAAACAAATAGTCCCTGCTTGGGTCCTCTCACTGCACCTCATGGAAACAGACTCTGTAGTACTGACTGCGCAGTGTCTCATACTAACCAATCACTGACCATCTCTCAGCAACATCCTGCAACACGCTGCAGAGACGAGGTACCTAATAGGCCAGGACACGACACTGCACATCCAGTCTTACAGAATTTAAGTCTGCATAGGTTGAGGTGGGCAGACCCATACAGAGACTAATTGTTTGATTTTAAATACAGTAGATAGATGCACTGGTATATTAGATACATAGCCAGGCAGATTTAGTGAATGAAGGGTCCAATATAATTTGGGGCCCTCATTGCAACGTCTCTCAGGCTCAATAAAAAAGGCCAAAACTATTTGCAGATGATCAAATGATCCCTATAATAAAACAGAGCATATTTTACAGAAGTTTTTTGTTAGTGAACTTCTATCCAAAAGCAAGATCTTCACTAACTAAAAACGTCTGTTAATAAAATATGCTGTGTGCTTAAATAGAGCTTTTTTCAAATTTACCGAATCGCAATTTAATAAGGCTGATAGTGTCAATAGCAAACCTGTTGTGGGTCCTGGTACTATGCACCTACTGCACCAGCAGTAGCTCTGTTACTGTACCTAGCAAAATCCAGAAAACGTCCATATATCGCTAACCTTTTATACTATAACATGCTTGTATGTGCCTTTTGCCATATAAATAGATTGCAAGCTCTTCAGCATTTATCATTACATTGTACTAGTCACTTGCCGTCAAAAATAATGGTATAATATTGTCTTAAAAATTGTGTGTACCCTGTCTCTCTCTCTGTGCTGTCTCTCTCTCTGTGCGCCCTCTCTCTCTGCATGCTCTCCCTCTCTCTGTGCTCACTCTCTCACTATCTGTGCGCCCTCTCCTTCTCTCTCTCTCCCCCTTCTATCTCTCCCTTGCATCTTCTTCTCTCTCCCTCCTCTTTCTCTCTCTCTCTTCCTCTCAATTCCTCTCTCTCACTCTGTCCTTCCTTCTCTCTCTCCTCTCTCTCCCAACCTCTCTCCCTCCTCCTCTCTTTCTCTCCCTCCTTCCTTCCTTCCTTCTTTCTCTCCCTCCTTCTCTCCTTCCTTCGCTCTTTCTCTCCCTCCTTTCTCCCTCCCCTCTCTCTCTACCCCGTCCTTCTCTCTCTCTCCCTCTCTCTCTACATCTAATTCTCCCTCTCTCCCTCCCTCTCTCTCTCACCCTCATCCTTCTCTCTCCTTCCCTCCTTCTCTCTCCCTCCCTCTCCTTCTCTCCCTCCCTCTCCTTCTCTCTCCTTTCTCCACGCAATGCTGCTTTGCGGAACTCGCAATTCTCTTTTTCTCTCAATCCTTCTCTCTCTCTCTCCCTCACTGTCCTTTTCACTCTCTCTTCCCCTCCTTCCGTCTCTCTCCCTCCCTCTACTTTCACCTCGCAATGTGAGCCTCGCAATACGCAGCACACATGCGCGTCTCGCCATTTTGCAAGCGTTACACACACACACTACAACTATATTAGTGACACTGCCTCTGAAAAGCACATTGTTGGTGCCATATAAATAAAGTACATACAATAAGTACTTGTAATATTCTTACTTTCCAGTTCTCTGCTGCAGGAGAGATGATTATCTGCAGTTTTCCGGGCTATGAAAATTAAACAGTACAGAAAATAAATATATTTATTTAAACAAATCATCTGTGCAAAAGGTCTTGATCCTCAAATCGTCCCTGGGGTTAATTCCAAATAATCTAGTGGTTAGGAATTATCGGACAAATATACTAAGTCTACTTTTCAAATATTTCTCTTGTTTTATTCTAACAGTGGGCCCTGGGCTTTATATTAAACTGAACAAATCAAAACCTATCTGCCTCAGCTCTTATTAGTACTGCTGTGCGCTGCGAGCGGTGTACTAGGATACGCTTGTTTTTTATGACTGTTTTTGCAGTACTGCATGCTGTTAAGCAGCACCTAAAATTAAAATAACCCTTTTCTTTGTCAGACACAATAAGGTGTAGCTTAATAAAAAAATCAGGAGTAAAAATTAGCAAAGCAGAAAGCAAGTGTTGCCAAACATAAAACAGTAATAAAAATAAAAGTGAGAATCTAAATAAATTATTTAGCATCTGGGCACTGGGGACGTACACACAAAAAGTTCTTCTGCAAGGGATATAAATTGCTGAGAGATAGCAGTTAAGATTCTGGGAGTCTGAAGTCATTCTTACAGGCTGTAAAGGTTTGTAAGATTATGCTACCAGCAAATATGTTTCCTTGAAACAGATAAGGCTATTTTTAAAGAAAATAAAAAATAAATGTTGCTAGGTTCTCAGCGCTAGGTCAGGTTTTATAGTGCCAAGTTTGATTCAAGAGGGGATATTTCTCAATAGTTCATACATGCTCTTGGCTACGTCGAGATGTTTTGCCTGGATCAAGAAATTACCTGAACCCTTGCCCGTGCGTGGAAAATCGCCAGCTTAAAGGCTGTTATCCTTTCATAAGACATGGCGAGAATAATGAGGTCAGCTTAGAGCAGGGAGGTATTCCCACAGACTAAATAATGTTATAGCATCCACCTTTATCTCATTTACTGATCGTGGTTGTACGTTTAAAAAATCGATCGTTATTTTTTTTAATAATAAAATAATTTATCATTAAAAATTACTCCCACCAAAATGTGATGCCCAATGTGGTCATAAATGGAAAATGCCCAATTTTGAAGTACTGAACTTTTTAAATAGACAGTTCCTACTTAATTACTTATTAGGCCGCGCCTAAAAAGACAGTTCCTACTCAATTACTTATTAGTCAATTACACTGTTGTGGCAGCTACTAATACTGTGGTTGGAGGAGACTTCTAATTACGGCAGGAGCTACTATGTGTACAATGGGAATGTGGTAGGTACAACTGCCACTGCTCTAATAAGCACTAGTGCAAAGTTAAACGTATACGTAAAATTCCCCTTTTTTTCCTTTTTCTAATCTAACACATGCTGCTTATATCAGAAACACACATTACATTGATTCATTCTATACACATATAGATTTTATAGAGCTGCTTACATAGGAATGTGGTACCTACCAATAGAAACACTGCACTCAAGTGTGGTTTTTAACCCTATACTAACCTTAAAGGCAACAGCAGCACAATGCACAGATCCACATATTAATGTCTGAGCTCCTCCTTGCTTCCTTGTGTTGGGGACTACACATCCCATGATGCTTTGCAAAAACTGACTTCTCAGAAATTGCAACAATGTTATAGCTGACTGTGATTGGCCAAAATGAATTATGAATTTTATGCTAATTTAGCTAGGATTTCTCAGGGGCATCCCTTGACAAAATCAACCGCTGAAGAAATTTGCAAATGTCAGAGTAGGTTTTTGAATGTTTATTTTGGATTTTTTTTATGTAAAAACATGTTTGCACTCACTATTGATGCATTCATAATCCATGAAACATAAATATGCATTTTCAGACAAGAAGCAGGCTAATAAAGACAAGAGGCAGGCTAACAAAGAAAATGGAAGCCTGAGAGAACAAATAATTGCAAATAAAAGTTAACATTTTAATAAATTTGAATTTCCTTTTAATCATTTAGTTATTCAACATACCATACAAAAATAACACACCATTAAAAAAGATTTTTCTTTTTTTTAAGAAAAAAATGGAACCAAAGGACATTTAAGCCTCTTCATTTTTCTTTTTACTACATTGTAGCCGTCCAGTTTTTGTCCTCCAGGATATTTAAATAGAAATAAAAGGCTCTTATAGCAAACTGTGTCTTGTTAGACAAATTATGTTCTCTCGTACAGCTTTCCAAAATCTCTACAAAAAAGCCCTCATGATTCTCCGCTGGCTACTCCCTGTTTACATTAATAACGTTTGTATCGCGCTGGATATTCTGGGTTAATGGGATGTTTGCATGTGGAAAGTATTTGATCACCAGTTGGGCTGTTTATATAGTGTATGCTTTGACATATTTTGTAACAGGCTCTTGTAATGCCCCTGTTGAAGCTGATTATAAGCAAAACCAAAGGCATACTTTTCATCTATGTACTGTTAAACCTACATGGTGTTGTCAGACTGGAGACCCTCTAATGGGGCAGATCTGATTATTATTTTGCAACATTTATCTCATGGATATTACTCTGCACCATCATGTAGAGCAGTCAGAATTAAAGGACCACTGCAAAATTGGAAAAAAACAACAATATTTGATTGAAAACTTTAAGTTTAAGAGCATACGTAAGCAGAAAAAAAGGTATAAAGCTATTTTTTTAAATATAAAGAATAACCGTTGGTGCTTCTTGTTGTGTCATTTTCAATCCATAATAATTAGGCAGAAGTTGTGTGTGTGACAGGGGCATTTACATTTCAAGAGAGCTATAGTTGCATTTCCCGAAGCAAGGAGTCTGCCTCTAGACTAATGACGGAGGGAGGAGTGTCAATTTCAATGAGGGGGAAGGATTGTGGCATCATTTTATCCAATTATCTTAACAAAGTCTTTCTCTTCCCTCATTGCTCATTGATAGTAAAACACGCACCCTCATGATCCAGCTCTGAGGAAATTATATAACAAACACAAAATGTATTCCTATACTCATAAACAAAGTCTTCATATTCAAATTTTACCAAACATGTTTTATGTCCATGGCTTAAACAGTTGCTAAAATTGTTAGTTCGGTACATAATTGGCAAACACAGTTTTTTTTTCTTGAACTGCAGTGGTCCTTTAAATGAGAAAAGTTATATTACCGTCTTAAATTCCACTGTTGTATGCCTTCTAAAATGATCCGAAGGAACCAAGTTTGATTTTGGAGCAATAGGGACTAGTGATGTCCCGAACAGTTCGCCCGCGGACTAATCGCGGCGATTTTGGCATGTTCGCGTTCGCAGCGAACGGCGAACATATGCGCTTTCCGGTTCGCCCCCTATTCTTTATCATTGAGGAAACTTTGACCCTGCACCTCACAGTCAGCAGACACATTCCAGCCAATCAGCAGCATACAGTCCCTTCCATAGCCTTCCATCTGAAGGACAGCAACCCAAAAAAGCCCTTTTTAGGGCTAGAACATAATTTATTTTATTTTATATTTTTTTTCTGTGTAATCTAATTGCATATGCCTGCCTGCCAGCGTGTGTGTGCGACAGACTAACACCTAACAGCTTATATTGTACTCAGTGAAATAAAACAACACTTTTTTGACTGTAATAGATTGAATGTCAGTTGCCTGCCTACAGGCGTGTGTGTGAAGCCTAATGCATCTACTCTGACAACTTTTGCCAGTGCACAGTGATACCTCATATCTGGTGCAACCGTAGTGTACAGTGACATAAAACAACACATTTTTGACTGTAATCAATTGAATATCAGTTGCCTGCCTACAGGCGTGTGTGTGTGAAGCCTATTGCATCTACTCTGCCAACTTTTGCCAGTGCACAGTGACACTCATATCTGGTGGCACCTTAGATTGCACGCGCAGTGCCCCAAATTTGAAGTGGGAGGACCGACCAAGCATCTTTTTCCATCTCCTGCTTCCAAAAATCCATGCCATATACACGTCCCCTGATAGTGGACGTAACAGGGATTAAACCGATAGGAATAGTACTACTTAACAGTACACACCTTATAATAACGCAGACAGAGGCAATGTGTATAATCTTCCATGCTGTGCAGTGGAAGCCCCCAGACTCTGACCTGTGTATAATCTTCCATGCTGTGCAGTGGAAGCCCCCAGACTCTGACCTGTGTATAATATTCCATGCTGGGCAGTGGAAGCCCCCAGACTCTAACCTGTGTATAATATTCCATGCTGGGCAGTGGAAGCCCCCAGATTCTGACCTGTGTATAATATTCCATGCTGGGCAGTGGAAGCCCCCAGACTCTAACCTGTGTATAATATTCCATGCTGGGCAGTGGAAGCCCCCAGACTCTGACCTGTGTATAATATTCCATGCTGGGCAGTGGAAGCCCCCAGACTCTGACCTGTGTATAATCTTCCATGCTGGACAGTGGAAGCCCCCAGACTCTGACCTGTGTATAATCTTCCATGCTGGGCAGTGGAAGCCCCCAGACTCTGGGAGTCTGAAGAAGGAGAGTCAGGGGAGGAAGGTGGCTTTGAGGAGGTGGAAGACCAAACACAGCAGGCGTCCCAGGGGGCTTGTTGTCACCTTTTGGGGACCCTTGGTGGCTGGGTGGAGGAAGACCTTCAATGACATCAGTGAGGACAAGGAACGGGACATGGCTAGCTTGGTATCCAACCTTGTGCAATGGGGGAGTTTGCGGTTGTGCAAAGGGACTGTTTGGGGTTGTTTGCGGTGCATTAAGCGGGGAGATTGGTCTGTTACTGTGAAGCGAGTGTAACCCTTACACTACCTGATCGATAAAACATCATACCTGATGTTTTAAAGCATGTTTTTCCAAACAATTTAGGAATGTTAGGTGATTTATGCCCTTTATGGCTTAAAAACAGACTCTTCATCAACTATGTAATTTTCCGTGGGAGCTTTGCCATGGATCTCCCTCCGGCATGCCACAGTCCAGGTGTTAGTCCCCGTGAAACAACTTTCCCATCACTATTGTGTCCAGAAAGAGTCCTTGTGGGTTTTGAAATTCGCCTGCCCTTTGAAGTCTATGGCGGTTCGCCGATGTTCGCCTGTTCGCGAACATTTGATGAAGTTCGCGTTCACTGTTCGCGAACCCAAAATTTGATGTTCGCGACATCACTAATAGGGACCCTTTAACCCATCTTTTTTCAAATTAAATATTTTTTACACATTTTTTTACATACTAATTATTTTATTTGGAACTGAAGCACATGTTTCCATGCCCTTGTGTTTTTTACTGTTTTTTTTATCTTCTCTTGTGGTTATTGTCTTCTATTTTAGTATCCTTCTATGGTCGGCTGCCCAAGCCTCATTTCCACAGTCCTATGGAATGTAGTAGTTTCACAAAAACACACAAAAAAACAACTCAAAATATAGCCCAGGATCCTCTAGAGAAGATCTCAAAGCTATGACTCACATGTCTAAAACATCATAATTTAAAATAAAAAGTAATATAATTAATTTAAGCAGTACATTTGGAAACATTATGAATGGCCTCTGCAGTGCTCATACAACACAGTTCCATCTCTTTATTTAGTAACTGATTAGCAATTAAAATCAATATTTAAAGAATATAAATACAAAGTAGCCGTTAAAATTCATATTAGAATTTTAGTATTCAGAAATAACCAAGCTCCTCTTCACCACGTTTTAGGTGGTGTGGGAGAGGAGGCTGTCTAATTTTTATTTTCTAACCTTGGTTTGTATTGGCCACTACTGGGAAGGAGGACAGCCTCCTAGGCAGATTCCTGGGACAAATGATAAGGTAGTAGATTTGCTAAAGTTTGAATATTTAGTTTAAGTTTTAAAAGCTACATTTAATTATTTTTTGTTCACATACAAAGTTAACCTTACTGCATAAGCACTACAATGTTCCTTTAATAAGAATGTCATTACTTTGGAACCTCAACTACAAGATCTTATTAATACACTAGCAAATGGGAATATTGTAGGGAAATCATGAATTAACTTCGGGTTTTATTTTTTTTTAAGTTGGTGGAAAGCTGATTTTTTGTTCCACTAACACATATACACAAAGATTACTCTAAAAATCAACATTGCTATTAATATAGATATCTAGAAGGCATAACTGCCTTAAAATAAAGAGAAGGAAGAAATGTATAAAAATAATAAAAATGTAATGCAAAAGAATAATCTTGCAAATGCTGGAAAATGAAAATATTATCTATTTAATACAAGGGGCAGTGAGGGTACATTAAATCAGCATAAATATAATGCATTGTATTAAATATTTAAAACTAAGCCATATTGTATTTATTACTTGTGTTGAACTGTACTTGTGCTTTCAAATTGGAGCAAAGAGCTTGTAAGAAGAGTATCCTCCAACTGCAAGGGGCGTAAAAACAAGCAATAACCACCTATTATAGAGCAATATTGGTTAATACAAAGTGGGTGGATCAGAGAGGCTAATTTGGCAGGTAAAATTGCACACTTAAATGTACATTTACTTTAGGATAATAGTTAAATAGCATTCAACTGATAATGCATATGTTCTTACCTAGTTTAAACTATCCCTTAGTTATAACGTTCACTATGTACACGTTATTTATTTGAAAAAGCAAGATATATTCCAAGTGTTCCTTTAAAGCTAATCTAGCGCCGTAAGTATGTGCAATATAGGATATACACAAATATATATTACTAGTAAATGACGGTATAATTTTTTATTTTTCTCCCCTCTCCCTCCCTTGTGTCTTTCCCACCCTACCCTTGTGTCTCTCCCCCTTCCCTGTGTCTCCTCCTTTCCCTCCACTGTGTCTCCCACCTGTATCTATTCCCCCTTCCCTCCTGTGTCTCTCCCCCTTCCATCCCCAGTGTCTCTTCCCCCCTTCCCTCTCCCCTTTGTCTCTTCCCCCCTTCCCTCCCCTGTGTCTCTCCCTCCCCTCCTTTTTGTCTCTACCCCACCCTCCCCTGTGTCTCTTCCCCCTCTCCCATCCCCTGTGTCTTTCTGCCTCTCCCCTACTATGTATCTTCCTTTCCCCTCCCCCTCTCCCCTGTGTCTTCCTCCCCCTGTGTCTTCCTTCCCCTGTGTCTTCCTCCTGCTCTCCCCTGTGTCATGCTTCCCTCTCCCCCTCTCCCCTGTGTCCTCCTCCCCTTCTCCCCTGTGCCTTCCTCCCCCTCTCACCTGTGTCTTCCTTCCCCCTCCCCCTGTGTCTCCGCCCCCCTCTCCCCTGTGTCTTTCTGCCCCTGTGTCTTCCTCACGCTCTCCCCTGTGTCTTCCCCCCCCTCCCCCTCTCACCTGTGTCTTCCTTCCCCCTCCCCCTGTGTCTCCGTCCCCCTCTCCCCTGTGTCTTTCTGCCCCTGTGTCTTCCTCACGCTCTCCCCTGTGTCTTCCCCCCCTCTCCCTCTCCCCTGTGTCATCCTTCCCTCTCCCCTGTGTCATCCTTCCCTCTCCCCTGTGTCTTCCTCCCCCCTCTCCCCTGTGTCTTCCTCCCCCCTCTCCCCTGTGCCCCCCCTTCCTCTGTAGCTCGGGCTGTTAGTGTAAGTATCATTATACACCTATACACTTCAGTAGCCTTACCCAACTTTCGTTTTCTATCTCTGTAAGTTCAGTTTCCTCATCTCCCAGCTGGGGGAAAACAGTGGGGGGCTGCAGGGACAAGACAGCTCCTAACTTTATTAGCTTAAAGGGACTTGGAATTGTTCTATAATGCAATAATGAGCTTTTTTTAAGCATTCAAAAACATTTTTTTTTCATGAAAAAATATTGAGTAAAACTTGTTTAAACTTATTGAAAACTAACAGGAAATGCCACAGGAAATACCTCTCAGTGAGCAGAGCATGCACAACTCTAGATCTTATTGGCAGACACTTATGACTCATACAGCTGTATTGCTGCACATTGGCTCACAGGGACAAACCCACAAATTATCCCACTATCCCTTTTCTTCCCCCTCCATCTGTTTTAAAGAACTATTCTTGGTCTATCATAATATTTAAGACATTTACCTGACTTATAAAAAAAAATTAAAAAGGGGAGAAAAAAAAGATTTTTTTTTTATTTATCAGTGTTAATGTTATCAAAAATATATAACAGAGTAAAAATGTAATATTTATGTATATCAACAACATAGATGTTAATTATATGTATTTTGATTTGATTACTAATCTTGAAAAAAAAGAGCCCCCCTTTTGGTGATCAGATCACCATTCTCTCCCTCCTAACAAATTTAGAAAACCCTATATTCTCTAGTGGTCCAGTGGTTAGGATTCTGTGCTTTCATTGCTGCGCCCTGGGTTTGATTCCAGTCAGGGAACCAAGAGGTCACACCACCCTAAAGCCAAGCAGGGTTGGGCCTGGTCAGTCCTTGGATGGGAGACCAACTAGGAGCTGTATGCTGTGGCCCACTGGAGAAGGAACTGGCAACCCACTCCAGTAGTTCTCGGCCGTGAATAAGGATCAGCATGGTGTGTTGTGGTCCATAAGGTCACAGAGAGTTGGACACACACATATTTCAGACAGTTGCAGAGGGCTTTGGTGCTTTGAACCTGCTGAACCGGCAGTAGCCCTGCCACTGAATGCAATGTAGAAAGTGTTGAGGACCAGTGACCAGTCTATCAGATATCCCCAAATTATTGTCAGTAGTCAGCTGAGCACCAGTGGTGCATTCATTTCAATTAATGTCTTGTCTTAGGGGCCTTTAGGAGAGGGCTGTGATTTACTGCCTACACTATTGCTATAAGACAAACTTCCTTAGGTAGATAGAATGGGCAGATATAAGGAAATTTGGGTTTTTATTTGCCGTCCGATTTAGGTTTCTGTGCTTAAATACTTTTATATTTAATTTAATATTGTCCTCAAACATCGGGCAGCAACCTAAAACAGTGCTTACATTTAACATCCTTACTTACTATTATTATAAAAATAATGAGTAAATTAATTTCAGATTCTAAAAATGAAACAACGTTGTTCATTTCAATGTATCACCCCTGGCAGCTACATATTTAACAAGATAATCACATTATTATCATCACTTCCCTTAATAGTATGTAAAGATATCACATGGGATATGGTGCTAAGTGTGAGCACAGTACTGTCTTCATTACAGCACAAGCTGAGCAGTTTTGCTCATTAAATTATTTATAGTCCAGAAAATAAAATTATACAAATATATCTGAACTGGGGAAGTTATAAAAATATTTTTTTATAAACGGACGAGGAAATTATTAATATAGCTCTATATAATCAAACAGAGCACTGAAAACTAAGAAAAATAAATAAAATTGATTGTTTAAAACTGTTTTATGTATCCCAGGGCCACGGAAGTCCTTAAAACTTTCATGCATCATCATGTAGAGCAGCTAAAATCAAACAGAAAATTTGCAAAAATGTAATTTTGCAGCTCTTTTTACATTTTGATAGTTGTTTAAACATACTGCTTTTTTGGGCACTCAACCTACTGATTTAACCAGACCCTAAGTAAGAGTCCCTGTATCACATAATACATTGCACATGTAGACCTGAATGGTCTATTAATTACAAACATATTTGTCTTTGTGTCGTTGAGTCATTTCTGACTCTCTGTGACCTCATGGACCACAACACACCATGCTGTTCCACTTGGTATTCATGGCAGAGATACTGAAATGGGTTGCCAGTTCCTTCTCCAGTGGGCCATAGTATACAGCTCCTGGTATTCCTAGGTGGTTTCCCATCCAAGCACTGAACAAGCCCAACCCTGCTTAGCTTCCGGGTGGTGTGACCTCTTGGCTGGATTTGAACCCAGATCACAGAGGTGAAAGCACCAAAACCTAACCACTGGACCACCATCAGGGAACTCTGTAATATTTAATTCCACATCCTCCATAACTGCTGTGTGGAGCTTCATAGACTCTGAGGGTTCTGAATGGACCACAAATCACAAGCGCAGTCAAATGTCAATAAACCCTATAGGGACAAATGTGAAATGTATTATTGCAGTGAATAGTGTATATAAGCATGGAGAGATATTGCATTTTATGATCCCTGAGCTTACAATGTGCTTAAGTTGGGCTCCTCATAAAATAAAAAAAAACAGATAATTTTAGCAATTAATGATTTTACACCTTTTCTACATGATTTTGACTGCTTTGCATGATGGCTCAGAGAATGTTTTTCATTAATGTTTTTATGGTACTACACCTAAATATTTTATTTTACCTTCATTTGTTGCTATAGATATAACAAGGATTTTCATGTTAAGAAATAACATGGTACAAAGCCAGCATGATCTTTGTAGAAACATATATTTATATTCTGACCTTGGTAACCTTTTGTCTCTGATGTTGCTGCAGTTAAAGGTTACTGCCCCAGACTAGTAATCTCGGCTTTACTGTAGGTCTGCAGTAAATATTGTGAACTAGAAGTCCGGAAACTCACCATTTTTCTGATAAGTAACATTTTAAGGTTTGTAATAGTTTATTTAAAACATGGAACAGCCAGTGACGCTATTATTTAATAGGCCACTGTACTTCAAGAAAAAAGTCACTTGTTTGTGAAGTAAGTAACAAACTACCTGCAGCTGTGTATGCCAAGGATATAAAAACATGTTTTAGGGGGATCAGAAAGTTTAAAGACTCTGTTATGAGTATAAATCTTCATGAGGGTGTACTTATTTATTTATCAGTGTAGGGAGGGTGATGGTGAGGATGGGACAGGGAAAAGCCAGATAGCTTTGTTAGATAATTGAATCTGAAATTTACACCACATCCGTTCCCCCAAACTGGCCTAGAAGCAGACAGCTTGCATCAGGAAATGCAAGGATTGCTCTCCAGAAATGGAAATGCGCCTCTACAATATACAGCTTCCAAAAACAGATCATGGATGCCCCAGGGCCCAGTAGAGGCATCACACTTTTTTTTTTTGTTAAAAAAATATTTTATTTGCTTTTTCCTTTCCTTAATTTCGCTCTTAGACTCATGGGCATATTCCTTCCAAGCCCGCAACTTGATGGCAGACGGCTGTATGTCTGCGAGTGTATTGCGGGCTCCCGTTCGTCAATGATTGCAATGCTATTCAATTGCTCACTGCCGCAACTTACGTAAGACAAAATCGTAAACCATGCACTGGTTCAGAGCACTTCAGGGCGGGAACATGATCAATTCAGAAAGCCAGTAACCTCCCATTTCGAATCAGCCAATAGAAAATGAGACTGTCATTATTACGGCATTAAAACATGGCGGTTACATGTCAATCAATTAGGTTTGGGGGCCCGATATGCAATCAGACTCGTAAACCCTCCAAATAAAGAATTATGAAAATGAATGCCAATACTGTTCTAGTCCATATGGGTGACCTGATATGTATTAACTCATTCATACCCGAAATCGATTTAACCACGGAATTACACATTAAAATAAATTTAATTATCTGCTGATTTGCGGGCTTGAGACTGTTGTGCAATTAATTATAATGTCTGTCATCACTTTCCCTGTTATTTACAGTGCAGTAGTGATTTTTTATTTGCATTTACAGTGCTATGAATAGGTGTTTAACCCCCTTGCTGGTCCTCTTGTACTCGTAGTATTTTCTCCTACATTTGCCATTTACGGGTTTGAAAACATTTTCGGTCTTGGGGAAATTGAGCAAATGAATAGCGATTTACGATTTCAGCCTTGCGAAAGTGAGAGATCAAGTGTTTCTGGAGGCTGTAAGTTACGGGTTTAACCATCGACATTTTTTCAAGGCTGTAACTCGGAAGCCAATTGCAGCCTCAAAAAAGACACTAATTGAATAGCAAATTAGCGTGAGACCTGAATGGGCCCAATGGTTTCAAGTACATTCAGTCTGTTCATTGTAAAGTGGTCCTTTAAGGAAGTTAAGTGTGTTTACGATAAGCATAAGCCTATCCAGAGGTTCAACTAAGATCAGCTTTTGGGGAGATATACAGTAATGGATACACTAGATGGGCCTTTTGGTTCCTAACTGCTGTCAAACCTCTCTTTCTATGTATTGGTGTATAATTTTTGGTTATTTTCATAAATAATTTCCTTTAAACAGTTCCCACTTTAATGACCACAGAAGTCTCATATTTACAGCTTGAACTGGACCTTTGATAAGTCACTAAATAGTTTTAGAAACTAGAAAAATACATAAATACAGCTATTAATGTAGTAGGTATAAAATGTAATGTTTCTTTACAGCTAGCCAGCATTGTTGTTTTGTTTATCTAGTTCTTCAGAGAGAAGTAGGAACTTGGATACAGATAAGGTTTCTGTTACATTTATTATAAGTGGTACTCCCTAGTTCAAGTTCTTTTAATAGAAACAACATAATCCTATAAACATACAGAGGTATTATAATTAAATAGCCCACCTATGCGAAAACTTTAGACCAGGGCACAGCATCTTTAGTGCGTGTGCTGAAGTTGCGCCGACTTATGGGAGCAGACAATTGGGCTGTACAGAAATGAGCGCTGCACTAAAAGCGCTCACGCGCAATACCAGCTTCCCTTCTCTCTCTCTATTAGAGACACCCCTTAAACACCTATAATAAAACCCCATACACTGCCTATAATAAACCCCCTACACTGCCTATACTAAACCCTCTGTCCCTTGCCTGTTCTCTCCCCCTTCTCCTACCCGCTTGTTCTCTCCTCTCTGTATCCCTCCTCCCATACACATTTTTTACTTACCCCATCCCAGGGGCAATACTGCGCCCCGACATCTGCATGTTACATCTGCGTGTTGTTGCTCCTGACCAGGCCCGTGGGATGGGGTAAGTAAAAAATGTGGATGGGAGGAGGGAACAGGCAGGGTACAGGCAAGGGAGAGAGGGTTTAGTATAGGTAGTGTAGTAGTTCAGTATTATTTAGTGTAGGGGTTTTGATATAGGCAGTGTAGGGGGTTTATTATAGTGGATTAAGGGATGTCTCTAATAGAGAGAAGGGGAGCTGGTATAGGAGCGCTATTGCGCATGAGCGCTTCTAGTGCAGCGCTCATTTCTGTAGAGCCCAATAGTCTGCGCCCATAAGTCGGCACAACATCAGCACGCACGCTGAAGTTGTGCTACCTTAGACCAGGGTACCAAAAAAAGCTGTGTGTAAGACCAAGGGCCCTATTAAATTCGCCAAATTGTAGTTCCTGAAGCCCATAAAGGAGCCTGCAAAAGTTACGGCTATTAAATTAGCCTCTTTTAGCTACCCGCAAACGACCTGCATGTTAGAGGCTGAAAAACAAAGCAGTTGCCAAAATCTGAACTCCGACCCAGCTAAGCCTTTGATCTTTCAAGCCCGTAAATGCTACAGTTGCAAATCGCTATTAAATTGCTACAAGTCCTCAAGCTTGCAAATATTTTCACACCCGTAAATTGCAAATGTATTAAAAAATCCTATGGTTACTAGAGAGGACCCGAAAGGGGGCTAAACTCCTGTCCGTAGCACTGTAAAAGCAAATATAAACACAATGCTGTTTTTAAATTACAGGGAAAGCTATGAAAGTTATTAAAATGAATAACACAACATTCTCAAGCTCGCAAATCTGCAAAAAAAAATAAATATTTTTTTATGTTCAATTTCCGTATTATTTCGATCCCGGCAATCAATGTGTTAATACATGTAATGGAACTTGCATGGACTAAAATATTATATTTATTGATTTTTTCATATTGCATTATTTGTGGAATGCGGGCCCGATCCTAACTCGGACTTCAAAACCGTAAGTGAGTTAAATGTAACCTCCATTTTTTAGTGACGTAATGATGACGGTCTCTTTTACGATTGTATCCATCTAAACCAGCAACTATGGGTTTGAATAATTTATCATGTTCACGCCAAGAAATGCTACTTGCGGAAGCAAGGTTTATGGATTTGGTTTTTTGTCATGTCATTGCAGCAGTTTCTAATTGAATTGCTCTGTAACACCAGCTAATGTTAAGCCCACAGACATACGGGCTGTACGATGGCCACTGCAGGCTTGGAATTTAATAGGGCCACAAATGTGTAACTTAGGTATTCATATATGAAACTACACACTGACAAATGTGTAGATGAATTGTATGAACCTCGCAAATTGCTCCTTTTATTAATCAATCAAGCAAACTAACACTCATTTGAGTTCACAACTAACACTGATTTTAATTCATAAAGGGAAATTTAGGCTTGATAGATGAGCCACATGTTGGTCTGTAATGATCCACAATTGTCTCTAGAGCCACAGGTTGCTGATCTATGATGTTCAACACTGGGTTCTCACACTACTGCATAACTCTATCTATCTATCTATCTATCTCAAACTCCCTCTCCTAATGGTCCAAGAACGAGATAAACAGAGTGGTCCTTAAGAACCATATAAGGTATATATATATATATATATATATATACATATATAAATACATACATATATACACACAGTATCTAAAAAAAGTGAGTACACCCCTCACATTTTTGTAAATATTTTATTATATCTTTTCATGTGACAACACTGAAGAAATGACAGTTTGCTACAATGTAAAGTAGTACCGTATTGGTCTGAATATAAGATGCACCTTTTTTTCTGTTTTACGAGCTTGCGAGTTACGTGTACAGCTTATATTCGCGAACGTAAAATGACTGCCGATTTGCGTGCTTGTAGCAATTGAATAGCGATTTACGGTTTTAGTGATTCTAACATCCTGTAAAGCCTGTAACCTGCAAAATAAGTTACTGTACTAATTAGAAAGCCTGTTTCTTGCAATGGCTGATCACTTGGAGAGAGTCTTTTTCTCTCCTATTTTAAGGGTGCGGCTTATATTTGAGTACCATCTTTTTTCTATTTTTTCCCCTTAAATTTTACAGGTGCGGCTTATATGCGGGTGCGGCTTATATTTGGACCAATACAGTAAGTGTACAGCCTGTATAACAGTGTAAATTTGCTGTTCCCTCAAAATAACTCAACACACAGCCATTAAAAGTAAGTACACCCCTAAGTGGAAATGTCCAAATTGGGCCCAAAGTGTCAATATGTTGTGTGGCCACCATTATTTTCCAGCACTGCCTTAACCCTCATCGGCATGGAGCTCACCAGAGCTTCACACGTTGCCACTGGAGTCCTCTTCCACTCCTCCATGATGGCATCATAGAGCTGGTGGATGTTAGAAACCTTGCACCCCCCCCCCCCCCCCACACCTTCCATTTGAGGATACCCCACAGATGCTTAATAGGGTTTAGGTCTGGAGACATGCTTGGCCAGTCCATCACCTTTACCTTCAGCTTCTTTAGCAAGGCAGTGGTCATCTTGGAGGTGTGTTTGGGGTCGTTATCATGTTGGAATACTGCCCTGCGGCCCAGTCTCTGAAGGGAGGGGGTCATGATCTGCTTCAGTATGTCACAGTACATGCTGGCATTCATGGTTCCGCAATTAACTGTAGCTCCCCAGTGCCGGCAGCACTCATGCAGGCCCAAAACATGACACTCCCAACCATCAAAAGTGTACATCCTTACTGAGGAAAGGTAGTTGAAATAATCCCTAAATGACAGATAAACAGATAAGACACAAAGAACACAAAAACACTGATATGCAATGAAACCCTCAGTTTGAACGTATACAGCGATGAAGAGAGAGTGGAGGCAGCATCTGACATCAGCAGGTAAATGTATATAGGGGGAATCAACACAACATATTATAGAAAACATATATACACATATAGACACGTTTACTCACTTTTGTTGCCAATGGTTTAGACATTAATGGCGGTGTGTTGAGTTATTTTGAGGTGACAGCAAATTCCCACTGTTATACAGGCTGTGCACTTACTACTTTACATTGTAGCAGAGGGTAATTTCTTCAGTGTTGTCACATGAAAATATATAATAAAATATTTACAAAAATGTGAGGGGTGAACTCACTTTTGTGAGATACTGTATATATATGTATAAATATATATATCAAGAAGTATATATATATATATATATATATATATATATATATATATATATATAGATATAGTTCTTGAGGAAAACAGTATTCAACTATTCCTTGTACTGTTAAAAATACTAGAAATGTATGTTAAAAACCATCAAGACATCCAGTCCTTGAATATCAACTCTTATTTATTTATTTTTATATTGTGTATATATATATATATATATATATATATATATATATATATATATATATATTGTTTTTTCTCTGTTTTTGAACCCCCCTTGATTGCTTATTTCTGTTTAAAAAAATAAGCTCCTGCTACTTCAAGGATCAAAAAACTATAATGAGAACATTAACAATAATTAGGAAATGTAAAATGTATCCTTCACAAGAGGAAATACCTGTTTCTACAGAAAAAACAAGCAGTTATCTAATGTTTCCAGGCTTCTATGCATATACCTACAAAAAGCAACTTACACGCTACCTTCGTAAAACATTCATTGAAGGCAGCGTAGCGGCTTTATAGAAAAGCAACATGCCAAGCATGCAAAATCCTTGCCAGTTCCATGAAAAATGACACCAATTAAAGCTTAAATTGCTTGTTTTCTCACAAGGTACATATTTTCATAGCTTTGAAATCAAATAATTGCTGCTTTTATATTAAATACAATAAAACAAAAAGGATGCTAGTTTAGAGGAACAGCTACAAGCATTTTAATATAATTTTCCCACCATTTAAAGTCGCAAAATACAGAAAACAAGTCAAGTATGCAAAGTTCCAACGAGATAAAGAAACTCCCTCGGATTATTACATCATTTATCTTTGGTGTCAAAAAACTGGATATGATTTCATCGTTTGATTAAATGCCAAAAACAACACATTGCTCTTGTCTAACTGATTGCATATTTTATTTCCCCTTAAAAAATAACTTTGTCAATGCTGTGATATTAGTCAAAAGCGGATGGGCTGACATATAGAAAAGTGAGATTGGATATTAGATAGGAAAATAATAGGTTATTTAATAGGCCAATGAGTGTTTACTGTTTTGAAGAATGAGACTTTATAATGGACAGGATAATTGCATATAAAGGCAATTTGTGTTGTATTATATTCTAAAAAATGACTGTTTTCAAATATTTTTTTTCAAAAAATTATATTTTAAACATAAGACTGCAATGGCCCATTTTTGATTCTGCTTATCTGCTTTCGCAAGTGGACCTTGAATGCACAGAAACATTTGGCTGCTTTAATTTAGACATGGTGCTTTCAGTAGGATGGAATCAGTATTTGGGGCTAATTTCTCCTGTTGGGAAAGCAGTCCATTAAACAAACTCAATGAACATAAATGTAAAGGTATATCTAAGTTTCCCTGTTTTTAACTTTTTCTAATCTGACACATACTTATATCAGAAATATATATTACAGAAAACTTGGTTTCCACACCCCCAGAGCTGCTCACATCAACACAGTGTACCTATCAATAGAAAACGCATTTGGGTATGTTTTTTAGTCCCATACTAACGTTCAAGCTAACAGCAACACAGTGCAGAGATCCACACAGCAATGTCTGGGCTCCTCCTTGCTTCCCTAAACAGGGAAAAACAAGACTACACATTTCATAATGCTTTGCTGAACAAACTACCATCACAAATTGAAACAATGTTATAGCTGTCTGTGATTGGCCAAAATACGTTATTAATTTTATGCTAATTTTAACAGGGAGTTTCAGGGGTGTTAACTCTCAAAAGCAGTTGCTAGTAGAATGAAGAGAGTTAGCAAACTTTAAGGTAAGTTCAATAATGGTTATTTTGTTATTTTGTGATGCAAAAGTGTTTTTCTACACTACTAATTCTCCTCTATCAGATTAATTCAAAATCCATGAAACGTAAACATGCCTTTAAATGTAATTAATAAATATTAAATGTTAATATTATTATTTTTTAAATAAAAACAACATGATCAGATACTAAGATATGTTTCACTTATTTGATTGGTTGAATTTATTAAAATATTGTAACTGATTTAGTGCGCCATTCATGCACACAATCTGCTATTGGCATGTTGGCTCAGTTAGTGCCTCTGCAGCTTTAATACAAGCCTTATCTCCACTCCTTGCAATATGATCAGACAGCTCAATCTCCTGTGAATTATTGCTTAGTCTAAAATGAGGAAGTTAATGTTGATAACTAAGATAAGAGAATGTGACTGGCTATACAGTCTTATGACCCCAATGAATTATTCTAAATATGTAAAAAAAAACATGTTTATTAAACATTATTAAGTATTTTTAAACAATGTTAAAAACATATCACGTTAAAGATATGCACTTTCCAAATGTCTTAAAGCACTAGAAGGAACTGTTACTGTACAGTGAAGGAGAAGAGATGATTTAAAGAGTTTTGGGTGATCTATGCAATAAAATCAGCCCTAGGAATTCCATGTCAAAAAATCAATTGTTACGTTAAGAATGCAAGCTTTAGTAATTAATGTACAGAACCAATCTTGCAGCCTTATTAAATTGTGATTTGGCCAATTGAATAGGGCTCTATATAAGCACAGAGCATATAGTTTTTACAGAAGTTTTTAGTTAGTGAAGACCTAGCTTTTGGATAGAAGTTCACTAACTAAAAAATGTCTGCAAAAAAAGAAATGCTCTGTGCTTATATAGAGCCCTATTCATTTGGCTGAATTGCAATTTAATAAGGCTGTTAATCCTTATACAGAAGGACAACTTATACCTTATCTGATTCTCCTTGTGTTGTTGTTCAGTCTTTCAGTCGTATCTGACTCTAAGTGCCCATATGGACGCATCACTCCAGGCACATCTGGGTTGGCAGGCACTAGAATGGGTTGACAGCTCCTTCTCCAGTGGATTGCCATTTGTCTGACCTCTCTGCTATGATCTGCCCATCTTGGGTACCCTTCATTGTGTAGCTCACAGCTTAATTGAAGTACACAAGCCTCTTCACCACGATAATGTAGCGACCCAGAAGGGGGACTCTCCTACCTTGCTTCCCTGTCATAGCCATCTCTGTTCTCCTATTTGCTGTCCCCCAGCTGCCTATCTCTACATGGCTCTCTCATCCATTTCTATGACCATCTATATCCTTCCATGCTTTCTCTCTGTTTCTATTATAATACAAATTACATACCGAGAATAGAATTTAGCTATACGCATTTGGTGGTGATTTTACTTACAATACTTTGCAAATATAGAGGTCCGTTTATGACTCATTGGGCCATAGTCTATTAGCTATTTGCAAATGCCTTAAACTCATACATTTGGCTTTGGGTGTTTTTTATAAATAAATGTTTATATGCATTCTATTGACTTAAGGATTCATTAGTGCCAATAAGTAATATTTGCCGAATATATAGCAATATTAAGAGTGATATGTATAAATTATATATATTATGAGTGTGTATAAATTAACAAATTGGGCAATTGAATCAGGCCCTTAGTAATAGGATGTGGGAAAATAGTATTAGTGACACAGACATATAACAATTACACCTAAATATTCAATTGTTAAACAACTGTCAGTATTAATATTTTTAACTGAACTTGTTCTTTGCCCACTGCTAATCTTTATCATTTTGCTTTTTTTTATAAAACAATTACCTGAAACAATGGATTTTTAGTTAATTTATACATCAAATAATTCTAACTTCTACACTCATTTTAAGGCTTCTATTTAGGATTTTTTAATTACAAACCATTGCAATGATATTTATTTTTACGTGCACTTTTCCTTTCTGCAATAACGGGGACCTTGTCAGTATCACTTTAACCACAACCACCAATTACAAAATCCACGATTATTCCCTGTGATATTATATTTTATTTCTTCGTGCTTTGCAATGATTCACATGGGAATGAATCCTGGATTTTTTAAGAAAAAAATATTTCTCACAGACAACAAACCACAAACATAAGAGATTCTACTAAATTATTTGTAATGTGAGAATTCTCTTCAGCTGCAGGGTATTCACCAAATTAGTTACTCTTTTCCTCAGCTTTTGTAACATTACATTATATGATGTCCCATTAAATAAAAGTCCCGTCTTGGTATCAGAGTCTATTACAGATTTATAGACGTCTATAAATGATAGAAACGTGAGGCTCAGTTGCATTTCCTAACAACATTTGGTTTATTTATTCAACTACTGATACTATGTGGGTGGTTTCATATGAAATTCAATATATATATATATATATATATATATATATATATATATATATATATATATATATGTATATATATATATATATTGTATTTATATTTATTTATATATACAGTACCTGCATTCATATATTTTTCATTTAACATTTCTAAATGCAACATAGTAGCTCATTGTTTGACATTGCCATCTAAATACAAAACAGGCAAATATCATGTTATCCTCACTGATTTAAAGGCATATCTAAGTTTCATGGATTAATACATTAATGCAATCCTTAGGGGGAAAAATCAGCTTATGTGTATGTAGCACATCTCACAAAACATTTTATTTTTATTAATATCTAAAAATCCTCCTAATGATTATATTGACACCTCCAGGAGGTGTCTACACAGGCACCTGATCCCCCCAATCAGCATGCAGCATCAGTGGAGCACTAATTACCTGCTGTTGCTTTCTCAGCCAATCTCCTTGCAGCTTCCTGTCTGTATGTCAGCATCAATACATAGCACATATCAGTGATACACTACATATCCCAGGCTGCTTTGCAACACAATCAGGAACCCCCGAGCTTAATTCAAAAGTTTCAGATTACCTAAGTGGCCAAAACAAATAATTTTAAATTTGATGCTAATTTAGCCTGGGTTTGGAGGGTGTTAACCCTAATGTTAAACTGTCATAAATTACAAGAGATTTTGCTGACTTCAATGTAACAGCCTTATTAAATTGCGATTCAGTAAATTTAAAAGGGCTCTATTTAAGCACAAAGCATATTTTTTTTTAGAGAAGTTTTTAATTAGTGAACTTATATCCAAAAACAAGGTCTTCACTAACTAAAACCTTCTGTAAATAAAATATGCTGTGTGCTTAAATAGAGCCCTTTTAAATTTACTGAATCGCAATTTAATAAGTCTGTAAGTATTTAAAAAATTTTTTTTGAGTTTTTCCATGTAAAAAAATGTTTGCATACACTACTAAACACTAGGACTATATGATCTAAAAGACGTATAGGGAAAACTGAATATAGGGAAAACTTAATAAACTTAAAGGGCTACTGTATTACAAAAATGTCTTTAAAAGATCATATTTTAAGTATTAAAAAAAAAAGTATTTTTGTATGAAAAATAAATGATCTATAGTGTAAACAAAACTACATTAAATTGGGTCACAATGGGATTGCTTTCTCCTCCTCTGTCCTGTTGTTGCATGAAACAAGGGGATAGTGAATCTTATGGAGACCTGGACTGCAACCCATTGTGCTTGTATTCCCATTCAATGTAATGCATTCACATAAGGAACTTTTAAAGGATGACTGTAGTTTGGAAAAATCTTCATATGATAGTAAAGTATATAACAAAATAACAACAGTAGCAGCTATGCAAGACAGGAACATAATAGCATTTTAGAAAAAAATATGTTTAGATGACTGATCTTATAGTGCTAGTCTGTCTGCAGTTTGAGTGGATGGGTTAACCTATGAGGATTTACTCTGCATTCATTTCTGTTTTCAAGGGATTATTTGGAGATTACATTTTTAACAGAAGTGAATGTAGATCTTATCTGAATCCATTGTTCCTTCCACTCCTTCCAGGTGACTAATACTTTTAGGAGCAAATACAAAATGGCTATCATCATTAAGCAACACTAACTACATCAGCTACAAATTAAAGGCTGTAATTATATATTAATTGTAGAAAATAATTTGCACATTATCAAGGCAAGTTCCCCCAAAAAAGCAAATATCATTCCAGTGGTACAGTCAGGCTCCCCCTGAGACTCATTTACACTTCCTCTCAACTCATAAGATAAAGGGGAGATGAAACATTGTTTTTTATTCACTATTAAGGGGTGAGTGGAAGATGTTATTAGGGATCCACCATACTAATGGGGTGATAAGGGCTGCAAAAGCATTTTTTCAACAGAAAGTATATATTGCAGTCTTCCTTGAAGTACACTTAGTGATGCATAGTGAATACCCTCATTGTTTATAATGTCTTCAATGTTACTTTATTGTTAACTTTCTTATATCAATATAATTTATTATCAATGCTCACAAACTTCTGTAATATATAAAACATGCTCCTTTAAATGTTGGAGCTACAGTCGCCCTTTACAATGCTTTGGATTTTTCCCATTTATTTTGTATATTTCCCTATTTTATCCTATTACCGGTGTGTCATGCACATTTTAAGGATGAATCATGGATTTCACAGACCTAAAGATTGTTGAGTACAACCATTGTCCAACCACATTAAATAGGTTCAAATATAACCCAATAAACCTGTAATTGCTATTACTTCATGTTGGTCCCACAGGGAGCTGCTGTTTAGGAGGACAATGGCCAGTATAGTACTTTTAACACTGGTCAATAAGGTGGCTCTCAGTGACCTTTGGTAGGGTTCAAAAAGATGTGGTTAAATATTCACAAGGTCTGAAAGTCCCTCTACCACAAATCTGGTGGTGGTAATTTATGATGCTTTACTGCCCACAGACTTGATAGGACGATGAACTCCTAAATGTTCTACTGTGTATTATAAAGAGCATGGGCCCGGTGTACTAAATGGTGCAGTGTCGGAATAGGCAAACAATGCAACACAGCTGTAGGAAAAAGACAGTATAATGCTCGGTTATATGGGAAGATCAATTAGCAGCAGAACAAGAGAAGTACTAATGTCACTCTATAGATCCCTAGTCAGACTTCAACTAGAATACTGAGTCTAATTCTGGAGAATTAATCTTCAAATGGATATTAATAAATTAGATACAGTTCAAAGGAGGGTGGCTAAAATGGTGCATGGTCTAAAAGACAAAACTTATAAGTACATGTATAGGACATAAGAGAGAGGAGCAATGTGATAAAATCCTTCAAATATTTCAAATGATTTAATAAAGTTCAAGAGAGAAGTGTCTTCAGAAAGGGTAGTAGATAAAAGGAACAGCCTTTCCGTGGAAGTTGTAGGGTCAAACATAGGTAAAGAATTTTCCTTTCTTATCATGTCTTGGATAAGCATAAGACTGTTGGTAGATAGAATGGACATAGTAGATGTACTTCTTATCTGCTATCAACACCATGACCCTCATTCAATTGCTCCGTTTTGGAGACCAGACTCACAAGTGCAGGCTGCAAGTTATTTTGCTATTCAATTGGCTTCCGTTTGCGGGCTCCGATCGAGTTACATGCTCCGAGCTGCTATTCATTGCGATTTGTATAATCGCAAGTTAATGCCCTCCAAGCCTTTGATCTTTCACGACCACAAGAGGCCCGAACGCTAAAATCGCAAATTGCTATTCAATTGCTCTGATTCCCCCTCGCTAACCACTCCGTCAAGCCCGCAAATGGCAAATATCTAACCACAAGTTACTGGTAACAAGGAGGTCTCACAAAGTGCTTAATAAAAAATCGGAGCACTTTAAAAGCAAATAAAAAAGCAATATTGTACTTTTATTAAGAGTGAAAGTGATGTTAAGTCTTAATAATAGCACAACATTCTCCAGTACTTTATTTCATGTTTAATTTTCCTACGGGCTTCAACCTCCAAGCCCGTAGGACTTTGAAATCCAACCTCCATTATTTTCCAAGTCCTACGGACTTGATAGTTGAAGCCCGTAGGACTTCGAAATTGGAGGTTGGATTTCAAAGTCCTACGGCCTTCACTTACAGGCTTGGGGGTTGGTCATGATGATGATCTCTGTTTCCATTTCCTGTTTCGGCATCAGGAGTTACAGGCTTTCTCCCGTCACATGTTCAAGTCCACAAATGCTACGTCCGACGGCAATGGTTTCGCTATCAGCCCCTAACTTGCGGGCCCAGTTAATTGAATTGCATTGCAAAAGTAGAGCAACGGGAGTACGCAACTCAATCGCAGGCATTTGGCTGTCTGTAATCAAGTGGCGAGCCCCAAATTGAATGAGGCTCCATGTTCCTATGAGCTCTTGAAGGACATCCCCATTCCTACGTTATCTTGTGGAGCAGATGTACCAAGGATTGACATTTCCAAGAGCTGTCCAACACTTCACTCTTTAGTACATACAATCCTGTGTATTAAATATTAGAAGGTATTTTAGGACTGCCCAATAAGCTTACAGCTCAAAACATAGTAATTTAGCTGTATGCTTTGCCAGAGTTACATTAAAAGGATGTAATAAAACAAAGATCTCTGATGTTAAGCTTTCTCCAACTCTAAATTATTTATAGTGTCATGAGAATTTGTTTTTATAATTTTTTTCTTCTATTTCCATATAAAACGTTTCTTGAACTTACAGATATATTTTATAATTAAAAAATATATTTAGTAACAATACCGCATTAAATGATTGTTACAAAACACAACATTTTCTTTTAGTTAGCCTTTTTTGCAATTTTTATTCTTTGTCAGTCAGTCTTTCTAGTCCTACTTTGAGTTTGTTATATTTAGCCGCAAAATACATTCTAAATATATCAGAAATGATTTACTTTAGCGAAAAACTGCTTGTACAATTCATAGCCAATTTTAAATACTCTTTAAAATTAATTCAGCTTCCTGTTGGGGTGACAGAGTCTTTTTAAAGGACCACTGAAATCAAATTTGTTTTGTTTTGTTCTTTGAATAACTAAACGTTAAAATGGGGAAACGTTATGAAATGAAAAAGAAATAAACACTGCCTTAGAAGATAAAAAAAAAAACTAAAATGGCAGCATCCACTTTAGCATAACTGCACATAAATTGTAAAAAATTAAAAGTTGTATCACTTTTTGTAATCCAAGAACATTTTATCTATTTTTATGTTTGAAATAGTATATGTGGGCCTTTAAGAAATGTTTTAAGAATGACAGCCTTGAACTTCCTTAAAGACAATTAAATTGCTCCAGAAAAAAAAAAAAAAAACTTTTTACCAGTGTGAGAACTTGGATCTGATGCTCTTTCGGATTTATGGCTGGAAAAATAAATGGGGTCAACGGAAGAACAGAATTAATTCTAATTCTCTCTTTTAAAAAATAAAGAGATTAGATTATCAGTTTTCTAACTGCTTTAACTTCAGCTCACTTTTCCAATTAGTACGAGATGAGGTTAAACGAGGTACCACTGACATAATCTACATATTTTGGGAACAATGGGACTTGTGTTAATTTACAATGAACTGTTCTGTTTGGAAGCACAACATCAAATGATTACACCAACACAAGTCTTTCTTAAATATAGTTTGCACTCATTTGAATAGGGCAAATGCCTGAGGCATACATTTGTAAAAAGCCTGTTTGTGCCTCTAAGGATGACAGTAAGGGGCTTTGATTAATTACTGAGACAGAAGCTACGTTAACACTTATTTTGTGCTACAAGGATATTTGAGCAGTGTAGGCGCTTCATAATTGTGACACTGCTAATTGCAACTGTCATGTTTAGGTGTAAATACGGTCTATATTCTAACCTAAAAACAGAGATTTAGATGTTAAATTAAACTCATCTAATTTGCTCATTTTACAATCGGTTTTCGAACCACAATTCTTATTTGGTACTTGGCCCTATCCAGTATGGCGGATATCCCAAGCCCACCCTCTACTTCCCAATAGTTCAACTGGATAAAGAGACATTGGGGATATTTAGTAAGCATCTCAAGTGACTGAGATGCGCATTACTTTATTTACCATGTATCATTTCCTATGGTGGACTGTAAGAAGATCAAATAAATAGTATAAAAAAAGTATTTCAGGAAATCAAGATAAACTGGAAGGTATGATCACGAGGCAGAACTCAGATATTTTGTCCATATCATGAGAAGGCAGGATTCCCTAGAGAAGACTGTGATGCTTGAAAAGACATGAAGAAGCGGGTAGAGGTGCAGATGGATAGATGAGGTTATTGAAGCAATGAACATGAACGTGATGGTGCTCAGAGGGGCAGATGTACAACTGTTATTAATTATGCACTAAGATGTGCATCCCTTTATTTGCTATGCATCAATTCCCATGGTGAACTGCAAGAAGATCCAATAAATCAGTACTTCACAAAATCAAGATAAACTGTTCACTGGAAGGTATGATCATGAGGCTGGTACATAGGGTCATGGAAAGTCAGACACAGCTGAATGACTAAACAACAATTTACTATGTGGGAAAATTGAGATTGCTGCAGTCCATCCCTCATCTCAGCCACTCGAGCTGCTTACTAATTCCCCTCCACAATAATTGCTACTTTTAGCACCATTTACTATTATATGTATACGTTTCAGATATGTATACATTTAGTCCTTATACTTTTTAAAGGTCTAAATTTGAAAATAGGCAACATGCTTTTGGAATTTAAAAGAAAAAAAAATATTATAGCCTTAAATGTATTAATTTGTATAGGCAATTATTCAATTAATTATGTGGTTATGCAAAATCTTTATACACATATACTGCAGAACAGATACATGGCCCCGATCTATACACACACAGGTACTGCAGAAAACACTCTATTAGCTTCTGTTTATATAAACATACATGCATATCAAAGCCCTCAACAACATCTCATTCTCCCTACATATCAGATCTGATCTCTAAACACTCCCTTAACTGCGCCCTCAGCGCAACTGATCTTTATATACATCTCTCTTCACCCATCGTCACCTCTGACACTATTGTCTCTTCCTGGCATCCTCTATCCTATGGAACTCTCTACTTCACTTTATCAGACTCTCCCCCACTCCTCACAGCTTCAAGCTGTCTCTGAAAACACATCTACTCAGAGAAGCCTACTACCTAATATCAACTATTCAAACAAGACAGTGAACTCCTCCGGTCAGTGGTGTAGCTACTGAATGTGGGGCCCTAATTGGTGCCACTCCCTAAAACGTATAATTACATGGGAGGTTCCTATTGGCTGCAATAAAAACCTTTTGTACCAGGATGGAATGTATATCATATTTGAGAATGTCGTGTACGTAGAGATAAAGAATACATTGTCCCTTTATAAATATATTATAATAGATGCATTTTGGTCTTTCATTACACTCACATATACTGTAACACATAGACCCTCCTGGTCTCTCTATACCCAGTTATACACACTCCTTGCTCTTTCTCTATGTGTGTGTATATACATTTGTGCTTAAATGTAAACATGTAAAATTAGTTAAAAAATACATATTTTCTTGCTCAGAATTCCCAAAAATATAGTTAGTGCACTGCATTCTGGAAACTGGGCATGGACATGCAAAGGAGTCCTCAATACATTTTCACTGAATACATGGCTCCTTTTCAGCATATTCCATGCTTTAAGGCTTAGCATAGGATGGATTAGCAGGAAATAGGAGACCTATCTACATACAGCTGTTTTGATCTTAAATGGACCTCATCAGTGTATTGCTAGTATATATAGATGTACACACATACACATATATATATATATACCATAAGCATATCAGCATGTATTTGCAGAAATGATCCATATAGTTAGAGGGCATTGTGAATTTGTGCAGTAAAGCAAAAGGAATGTCTAAAAGACACTGTGAATGTTACAACTAACTGCAGCCAAATACATGAAGACTTCCAATGAGACAGATCGTACAATGACACAGGAAGCCCCTGCTTCTGCTCCATCCAGATACCAATGATCACAATACTATATATGAAATGAGAGGAAACTGAACCATTTTTAAATGCAGCAAGAGCCATGAAGGCTGGAGCACATAGAATAAGGCTCCAATTACACTAAATAAACATGACTCTGAAATGTGTATTCCTTGTGAAATAAGTAAAGAGAGGGGAATATATATACTTAATGATGATTTTACAGTTTATAACTGTCTCTCAAGAAAGCTCCAAATGTTTCCGCTTCTTAGCTATGAACAGGGATGGTGGAGAAAAAAAAGGCATCCAGGGATATCTATAGTGAGTGGCTGAGAAGCCAGCATTGGATTCTTATTGTACTGGTAGAAGGTTTTTGGCCTCCCTTTGGGCCTCATTCAATTGCGATTTGGGGAATTGAATAGGGCTCTATATAAGCACATAGCATACTTTTTTTTACAGAAGTTTTTAGTTAGCGAAGACCTTGCTTTTGGATAGAAGTTCACTAACTAAAAACTTCTGTAAAAAAAAATATGCTGTGTGCTTATATAGAGCCCTATTCAATTGGCCAAATCACAATTGAATGAGGCCCTTTGAGTTAAAAAAAAAAAAAAACAACCTTTAAAGTGATTTTGCTTTAATACACTTGTTCATGTTTTATATGCAACTGATATGTTTTGCATCTGAAAGAGGATATTTGAAAATGTTTTAGAGTGTGTTACTTGTTATAAAAAGAATAGGTCCTGGTGCTGAATAAACTACTTTGAATGTATAATTGCCCACAGCAGTGTGTTTGTCAGTAAATATGCAGTAATAGAACTATATTAGTCCTCAGCTCCAACCAACGATATATATATACCATTTGAAGAAAGATCAGTGCAATTCTTGAATATTTTGAGAAAATGTATATATATATATATTTTTTAAGGACTAAAGAACTTTGTAGTGTTTAAAACATTTTTTTTACAATAGGGTTTCATTAGTATATTTAATAACTGATTAGTAAACTTTGTAATTGAAGAATGTGGCTTTTATAACTTACATGCCAGCAACAAGGAAATATGAAAGGGGATTTGCCCAAGAGGCTGTCCTTAGTCTTTATCTATCCTCTTCAGAGACCATGGCAGACAAACTTTTAGGATATTTAGAACAGACTCCTGGGCAGATCATCCTGCACCCCCAGACACCTACTTTGGGGGGTAGAGAGAAGCAGCACTGATAGCCCCTGCCACACAAGTTCAAGTATAAGTTTTAAAATCTACAGGGTTAGGGTGTTAGTGTTATGGGGTTAGTGTTAGGTTTATGGTGTTAGGGTTAGGGAGTTATCGTTAGGGATTAGGGTTAAGGTTAGGGGTTAAAGTTAGGGTAGAGATAGGGTTAGAGGTTAGGGATAGGGTTAAGGATTAGGATTAAGGGTTAGGATAGTGTTCTGAGTTAGGATAGGATTAGAGGGTTAGGATAGGGTTAGTGGTTAGGGTTAGGATAGGGTTTGGGGTTAGGATAGGGATCGGGGTTAGTATAGGGTTAGGGTTAGGATATGGTTAGGGTTAGGATATGGTTAGGGGTTAGGGTTCTTCAATTGTTGGTTTTATTGCTAATATGTTGCCAAATAAACAAAGTAAACCATATTGTGCCCACTACAGTAGCACACAAAAATAAGCATTTGGAATATTTTGCCATATTCCTCCTTCTTATAATCATTTCTGTCATACCATGATACTATATTTTAAATAACAACAATTAAATTGTCCTTATGTTACATAATCTGTTTTAAAAGCAATAAGCAAATTAAAATGTGTTTGTTTTACACAGTGGATTGTTGGTATTGTTATTTGTTAATTAATTTGTTCAAGCAAAATACAAGCTAGACTGCAGAAATATATTTAACTTTTTTGTTGTTTACTCTAAAAATAGAGCAAGTGATAACAGAAACAGTCTGGCTTGTTCTTCATTTTAATTTTTCATTAGAACTAAAAAATGGTGTGAAGATATTGTTTATGGACAGATTATTCTGATGACCGATTTGTTGTCAGACTTTGACATTTATAGTTTACATGTTGTTTATTTTTATTTACACGGTGCCAACAGAGAAAACTGTGCTTCAGAAATCATTTTATACAATAAAGAGCCACTGTATGATAGAGAAATATACATGTTTAAAACATTTGAACTTGCTCCCACTGCAGTGTAAGACTGTGGGATGTGACATGCAAATGAGTCCATAATCTGACTCTTTCGACAAAACATTTTGTTTTATGGAAAATGTTTTAACAAGGTTAAATAATTCTATCATCCTCAATGTAATTTTCATATACAATTTACACACCTGCATGAAAAAGAGTAGCGTTGCTTCTGGAACCTTCCCCTCTCCCTGTATTTTCTCCTGCAGGCTGCCATCTGGTACACCTGCATTATTACGGCATCTTGTGAGCTAAGGGCATTCCCACATTGTCAGCAAGCAGGTAGTGACATGCTCTTTGTTAGAAGATACAAACACAGTAAAATCATAATTATTATGTGAAATGATTTAGAATAACACAATGCTGGTATAGAATAAAAAAATAGAGTTGTGTAAATAGGATAATACTTTCAGTTTAGTGTTTGTTGCAGCTTCTATCAAGCAGCATGTCACTGTCTACTTGCAGTCTAGCAGCCTGACATTGGTAGTTTGAATTCCTTCCTCTGCCTTAATTTAATTTTCTGATAAAATTCAGTGCTTCAGGTAACAGGAGAACAGGATGGCAGCACGCAGGAGAGAACGCAGGGAGAAAAGTTGCAGAGCCGGATAAACTATTACTTAGAAGTGAGTGTGAAATGTATATGAATAAGGGGTTTGTGTTAACTAATTAATCTTAGTTTAAAAATGTATATAAAACACAAAAATGTGTCCTTTTAACATGACTATTTTATAGCATATGTCTGCCATTATACCATATAACAGCATTGCACTGAATGGATATGCATGATGTTGATAACCTACCCACAAACAGCATTGTTTAAACATTTTGGATTTCATCTCTGCTGATTGTTTAGCCATGCAGTGAAATTCGTTAAAAAAAAGGATACAAACCACAAATGCATGAAGTTTATCTTGGTTAAATGTGTGAAAGAAACCCTCTACCATACATGGGCCCCTATTCAATTGAGTAATTGTTAGTTCCTAGAGCCCGTAATGTAGCCCGTAAACTACTTTGATATTCAATTGGTGTCTTTTAGCTACTCCCAAACCCTCTGAAAATCCCTGCGGTTGTCAAAATCGTAACTTACAGCCCATCAAAGCCTTTGATCTTTCAAGCACGTAAATGTTACAATCGCAAATCACTATTCAGTTGTTACAGTTTCTCAAGCCCGCAATTGTTTTCACACCCGTAAATGGCAAATGTAGAAGAAAATCCTAAGAGTACAAGATAGGACTCTCAAGGTCATTAAACACCTAATCGTAACCCTGCAAATAAAAAATCAATACTGCACTTTAAAAGACCGGGAAAGCGATGAAAGTCATTAGAATTAATTGCATAACAAATTATATATTTTTACATTTAATTTCCATTTTATATCGATCCCGGCAATAAAGGAGTTATTACATATCAGGCCACCCACATGGACTATAACTTTTTCTTCATTTATTTTTATCATTTTGTACATTGCCGGATTGTGAGTCTGATCGCATATCGGACCTATAAACGCTAATTGATTAACCTTTAACCTCCATGTTTTACTGACGTCATAATGATGGTCTCATTTACTATTGGCTGTTTCTAAATAGGTAGTTACAGCCTTGCTTGATTGATCATGATCACACTCTGAAATGCTACTTACGGGTGCATGGTTTACAGTTTAGACTTTCGGCCATGTAGCTGCGGGCTTGATCAACTGAAGTGCTCTTTAACTGTTGCAAATTATTTTACTTACTATATTTAGGCCCCTATTCAATTGCAAATTTCAAGCTTGCAGACTTACGGCAAGTATGAATGCAACTGATATGTGCAATTGAAAAGGGGCCTAAATATAGTAAGTAAAATAATACATTTGTGGATATATTTGCCTGAAAATGCAATAATAAAATTATTAACAATATGGCATATTTCTAAAGTTGTGATTCAATATGATATTGTTAATAATTTTATTGCATTTTTTGCACAACTTATAGGACCACTTTAGGTTGGGAAAAAGCTGCCTATAATTGTAAAGATTGCTGCAAATTAAAATTATTTTTAGGAACAATCTTTATTTTAGTTGACACTGTCTGCACCTGAACAATATTTAAGCATTTGACATCTTCCTATTCTTCCCATAGGCTCAGGGGAAGCTGATTGCAAGTATGCTTGCCATGCTAAAAAACACTCTTTCCGCTTTGTTAATTAAGTATGAGTGCTATGGCAACTTCCATGCATAGCTTACACAAAGCCCGATGTTGTTAGTCTGTTGCATAATTCTCAATCTTGAAGTTTTGCAACTCTACAGTGGTCCTTTAAACATGAGCAAATCATTTTAATAAAATGTATTAATTTTTCTATTCTTATATCTTCCTAGAATGATACACTGCAGTTACAGTTTATTAATAGATAATATACATGCCCTCTGACATACATGGAGCCTCATTCAATTAAGGATCGTAAGTCCAAAAAAGTAGGACTTACATTTGAGGGCCTGCTGCAGGCCCGATTTAAGGTGCAATTCAATTGGCCGGGCCCGCAAGTTAGGCGCCGGTCGCAAAATTCCGAAACCATGCTCTCGGCAGTAGCATTTGTGGACTTGAACATGATCGCGGAAGCAAGCCTGTAACTTGTGCTTAAAGTCCGACAAATCAGAGCACTTTAAATGCAAATATAAGATCAATACAGCACTGTAAATGATGGGGAACACAATGGGTGACATTAGAATTTAATTTCCGTCCAAAGTCCTACGGGCTTGAATGACCTCCAAGCCCGTAACTCATTATTCAAGCCCGTAGGACTTCAATGAAATATGGAGGTTGGATTCCAAAGTCCTATGGGCTTGGAGGTTAGAGCCCGTAGGACTTTGGACGTAAATTAAACATGAAATAAAGTATTTATTTATTCCAATTTGTGAGTTTGAGAATGTTGTGGTATTAATTCTAAGACCTAACCTCACTTCACTTTTATTAAAAGTACAGTATTGCTGTTTTATTTGCTTTTAAAGTGCTCCAATTTGTCATTAAGCCCTTTGCGACCCCTCCTTGGTACCATTAACCTGTGGTTCGAGTTTTCGGGCTTGACGGAGTGGCTAGCGCGGGAAAATCGAAGCAATTGAATAACGATTTGCGATTTTCAAGATCGCAACTCTTGGGGTCGTGAAAGATCAAAGTCTTTGAGGGAAGTAACTTGCAATTTCACAAATCACTAGAAATCGCAGCTCCGAGCCTGTAACTTGATCGGAGCCCGCAAACGGAAGGCAATTGAATAGCAAAGTAGCTTGCGACGTCTACTTGTGACCCCGGATCTCAAAATCGCAGCAATTGAATGAGGCTAATAGTTCATTAAGCAAAATATAATACGTGGATTGATAGGGTCATTTATTTGAAACAATGCACACTAGCTATCAGTTTAAATGAAATTCTTTGCAAGACAAATATTAAATAAGGTGACAGTTACTTTATCTCATTAATATTATCTTTACAAGTTTACATATTTGTTACCACTGAGCTGAATCACTATAAATAACAATAAAATGTATCTGCTAAGCCTTTACTCCATGCCAAAGTATTATATAGTTTTTTTAATGCTTCTTAGAAATGGAAACATTGTGTCTCATATAAAAAGAAATATGTTTTATACTGTGTCCCATTCACAGACCACATCAGAGGTATACTAAGAATAGAACAGATCAAATATATTTTATGGAAATATAATGAGAAAAGGATGTGTTCCCAAAACTCACTCTGAACAAAGGAATGTAGCAGAGTCAGGCACACTGGAGTGATACTAACAACTTTCTCATGTGAACAGAAACAGTCCTGGCTTCAAGAAACCTTCAATTCTCCCCAGGAATCTTGTACGTAGAAAATAAGAATTAAGGAAGTTGTCCATTAAATATAATATAAAGAACAATAAAGTCTAGAAACATTTGAAATGCTGTTGTGAAATTACTAATTGGCTATAAAATATTCTTATCTTAGACTGACATCTATAATGTACATATGTTGGCAACAATACTGGTGAAATCAAATATAGCCAACAAAGGGAAACCAAACACGTAAAGGTTCACAGAACTCCCAGGTTTTCAATCATTTTTAAAAGAATACTGCTAAAAAGTTTTTTTGTTTTTTTTGGTGAAAATTAATGATCTGAAAACACTTCAGAGGAAATGTTATATTGCTCCTCAAGTCTGACCCTTTAAATGAAACACACTGGGGTAGATTCACCAAGCATCACAAGGGCTATGAAGTGCATTGCTAAGGATACAATGGCAACTTTCCCCATAGAAAGCAGATATTGTAGACCCTTACTGCCTAGTGACAAGTTCATCAAAAAGAAGATATACTGATTTATCATAAAATTGATTGATTGATTTTGCTTAGTCATTTGTGAATTCAGTCTTTTTGGACTTAAAACCATAGTTTACACTTGCAATTAAACAGGTTACACTAACCTTGGTAGAAGTGAGGTGCAAGTTATGAGCAACCCTTTTCAGTCCCTTGTGGAAAAGTTTGCAGATAAGCTAGACATATAGAATCATGTTACAAGGCACTTTTGTTTGGATTACATTTTTAAACTTCGTAGGAGATACCAAAAACAAACTATTTTGCAAAGCAAAGTTCTTAGGCAATCCTTTACACCATCAAGTGGTTGTTGGTAGCTGCAGCTCTCAGTTCCTGCTACGTTTCCAGATGAGGTGGAGTTGCAATATAATGATGTTAGCATTGACATTACCAAGGAGATACAGTAGTGGCAATGTCTACATGAGTTGCAATTACAATAGGCTTCTTATGCCCACTTTGCATTAATTAACAGGTAAGGGAGACATTTTGAATAAGACTCCCCAATATTGCAGCAAATACCAATTACTATACAGATTAGTGATTTTCACGGTCAGTTTCTTTGAGTGGAATAAAATCAAAGGCATTTTTATCAAAAACCCTAAAAATGGATTACGTGTGGTTAAATAAGGTCAAGCAGGGCAAAGCGAAGTTAGAAAAAACATTATCCTCACCTATAATTTTTTATTAAACATGGTCAAACTTGAACAGTACTTGATAAATATAACCCAAAGAGAATTAATAGAAATATGCTTTATGAAGGTGTGGTCAACTTATTTAAGACAACATCCTGTAGACCAAGCACTACACAAAGAGTCATCACTCCAAAGAGTTGTTGAACTAAAGGTACTGTACTTACTAAATGTAATAAGCATATATGCAAATGAAAGCAAAGGCTTGCTCTTTCATTCTCATGCAATAATTTGCTTCCTGTGAAGGAGATGCTAAAACATATGTAATCATAGTAATTTACTCTAAAAGTTTTGTTAGCACTTGGCTTTTATTTTGGAATAGGTAGAACAATTTAAAATAGCGGTAGCTCATTTTATACCTTGGTGGACTTCAATCCTCCCAGGTGTCTGAAGAGCTCCTTCACACCCTTTTTTGAGTGTCCAGACATCATTATTTTCTCTCACATTATGGGTATTCTTATTCTGTTGCTCCATCAGATCTTAAAGATTTTGCTGGTATATTGAATACTTCTATCATCAAACCCATGGGTGTAGGAACGGGGGGGACGAGGGGTACATTTCAGAATATCATTATGTGTAAAGAAGCAGTTGTGCTGTATTTTTAAACTATATGTGATATCCCCCCCCCCCCCACCCCACATTTTCTTTGGCACCTACACCCATTCATAGTTAGCATAGCATTTAGGGTATAAGACAGAGTAAAAGGTTCATCATAGAATCCTAGAACATTAGAACTGTAAACAAGGCAAACTGGATGTGAGCTGTTGGAAGAGGATGTTTACTATGACTAGAACTGTACTAATCTATGACCTGCTTCATTTTGTACTCCAAGGTCAAACTTGCCAATTATTCCTACTTTAGCATTCCAACCTCTTATATTGAGAGTAACAACTTTTCTTGGTGTTATATCTATGATGTGTTGAATAACTTCATAGAACTGGACAACTTCAGCCTCTTCAGCATCCATGTTTGGAGCATAGACTTGGATCACTGTGATGTTAAATGGCTTGCCTTGAACTTAAATTAAACCCATTCTGTCTTTTACTGGGTTTTAAACAAGCACTGATTTTGCCGCCCTTTGATTGACCATGAGCACTACTCCATTTCTTCCTCTGGATTCTTGACCACAGTAGAAGATCTGGTGTGAAATGTCCCAATCCTGTCCGTCTGAGTTCAGTAATTCCCAGCTTATCAATAGTTAATCTTGTGATCTCATGTTTGACCATGCTCAGTCTACCAGGTTCCTATGCTGAATAGTTTTTTGCAGCAGCGGACTTTCCCTTCTCCTCCAGACACACACGCAACAGGACGCCCTCTTGGCTTTGGCCCAATCATTTCATTAGATCTGGTGCTACTCATACTCACCCTCTGCTCTTCCCCAGTAATGTGGTAGGTATCTTCAGACCTGAGGGGTTCATCTTCTGGTGCCATTTATTTATGTCTCTGGTTGTGTTTATCCATAAGGTCATCTTGGTAAAAGTACTGGAGTAGGTTTCCAGTTCCTTCCCTAGTGGACCAGGATTTGTCTGATGTCTCTGACCTGAACATCTTAGGTGACCCTACATGGTATAACTTACAGCTTCAATGAAGTACACAAGCCCCTTCACCACTGCAAGGTAGCAATTTAGAAGGGCAAAATATAGGTAAGCTACATTAAATTGAAACTGCAATGAGTCTGTGGTATATATATATATCTATATATATATATATATATATATATATATATATATATATATATATGTAGCTATATACACACAAGGTTGGAAACTTCTTTAGAGCTAGACTCCTGAACTTTCTGCTGCTAATCATTTTCTGAAGTATAATGTATGTCCATGAAAGTCTACCTTCCAGTATCCCAGAATGCAGCCTGTCTGACTCCTAATATATATATATATATATATATATATATATATATATATATATATATATATAAATATATATATATATATATATATATATATATATATATATATATATATATATATATATATTGTATATATTTACATGCCTAGTGTATAAATTCACACATAATCATCTGGCATATGATAAATAGATAATTGCTGTGTTTGTACATTACCCCCACAAGATTTAGACTTAAATAAACAGACTTCTGATTTTAGTACTTGCAGATTCTAGTGGATATAAAACACTGAGCATTAAATATTTTATAAATGAAATGTATTGTTCAGTTTGGCAAAAAGTAGCACTTAACAGGGTTATCTGTCTAATAATTTTAGCTCAGTAGCAAAATACTATTGTAAAATCGGGTTTTATTTATTTGCAGGTCTAATATATCCAATGTAAAGTTAATGATAACTTTACATATTTGTTTAGTTTGCATAATTGCAAAGACTATTCATTTATTAAGGTCATTTTTCTTCATTAACTTTACACTGTTATTCATGAAAAAAACATTAATTTTACCACTGAGGCAATTGAGCTCATAATGCACAAATAATAAAAGAAATACAGTTTGCTCTTAATTCTATTTCGCTAACACGGCTACACAATACATTAGTCCCTAAAGGTTCAAATGCATATTTACATGTAAAATACATTAAGTTATAGGAAAACTATTTAGCTAGATTTAGAAAGGAAGCATTTTTTGTTTGATTTATTTACCGGATCTCCCTAAAGGGCTATCTAGTAATCACATCAACAAATACATGTATATACGTTTACAACACAACAAAATGTATATAGCCAATCATACTTGTATATCAGTTTATGCAAGTATAAAGTCAGAAAGTGCCAGGTACACTTACAGACAGAATAGTTTCTGTATATAGTCATTTCTGTGCTTATTACATGGCATTGCATCAGCAACTACAGGGCCCTTGCTCCTGAAAATGTGCTGCCCTAGGCCTGGGCCTCATGGACTTTCAGTCAGACTGAGAGCATAATTAAACAGGAAAAATGTTATACAGATTTCAATCACATAATTGTCTAACTACGAGATGTCGTCACGCTTTGCGTGGTGCATACGACGTAGCAATGAGCGCCGCAGGCGATCATCGCCAGCGAGCCACGTGTAGCGAGGCGAGCCGTTAGACTCGGAGCACTAAGGCAATGAGATGGCCTGCGACCCTCGCGAACCGAGGCGAGCAGTGTTGGATGAATGAAACATGCGGGACTTAGCCTTCAAAGAAATTAGACACAGCCATAGGTTGAAAGTAGTTGAGGAATGCGGGAGTTGGAAAAAAAAAATACGAGATGCGTAACTTAGAAAATAAAAGATACAGGACGCAAAAATTTACGAGATTAGCTGATGAACAAAAAAAACAGAAAAACACACTAAATACAGACAAAAAAAAATAATCACAGACAGCATGGGGCAACAGCCAGGACGTCTGTGAGTGAGGTGGAACGCAAATTTAACTCGATTTAGACGATTTTCACCACACAAAAATTGCCTAAGCGAGAAAAAAAATGTCCGCCGAAAAAAATGAAAATGAGGCTACACGACACCGGACTGCGCAAAACCTACAAGATACACTATTACAAAAGCCAAAAAATGCTCACGAGACGCGTACCACATTAATAACAATACTACAATAATACAATGCCGCTTTACACAATAAATCAGCGGCTTTACCTCGCGCACGCAGCCTATTTACACACCTACACACTTCAAACACGCATTACACTTTATAAGCAGGGCACCAACACTCACAATGTATATTCTATGCTATCGGAAAATACAAACAGATTGTTAGCTCTTCAGCCTATTGCTCGCTGCATATATCAATTAAAAATAATTAATTTGTTGCATAAATAATTCATTCTTCCTTAATTAATTAATTGAATAAATCATTAATTATTACTTCACTACATATACATAGAAATATATCTCTCTCAGAGGACCAAAAATTCACGACAGGAGAGGCTCGCAGCTAGCGCCAAAGGCACTTATTGCGAGGCATGCGATGAGTGCCGAAGGTGCTTAGCGCAAGCCTCGCAATAAGCGCTGAAGGTCCTGAGGCTCACAATGAGCGCCAAAGGCGCTCAGCGCAAGCCTTGCAATGAGCGCCGAAGATCCTCACAGTACAAATCGTTTTTCATTATGTCTCAAACAGCATTCCCATGGCTTCAAATTTTATTGCCGTCATTTTTTGACGGGCAATTCGCTAGTTAGAAATAATTTTGATGGAGCGATCCATGATACATTGGTAAAAGTAGAGAGTGTGTGAGAGTAAGATGTTTACATTTTCTGGAGAGCCGTGGTTGCATTAAGTGATGCAGGGTGTCTGCTTCTGGGCTAGTGAGGGGGAAGGTGTAAATTTCAATTTTATTCAGTTATCGAACAAAGGCCCTAGAATTAGGCCTGTTTCATTCTTTCTCACCACTCCCTCCAATTATAACTACAAACACACACACCCATCATACAGCTCTTAGGATGTGATGTATCACATTCTAAATGGATTCCTGTACTCATAAACAAAGACTTCAAAAATTCCCATTTTCGCAAAAAAAATGTTTTTGTCCATGGCTCACATAGCTGCTAATATTGTTAGTCTGGAACAAAATTGACAAACAAGTGTCCATTTTCTTGATCTGCTGTGGTCCTTAAATCCAATCAAAACATCCTCACGCCTTACTTGTGTTTCACTTTATCTCACCATGCCTTATCCCCTTTTTACCACCCTTCCACCTACTATATTTTGGTCCACTTTATGACAAGTCTCTATCTACACTGCAATGATATATTATTTTGAACTACCCCCAACCCGTCGAAAAAAAACAACACCTTGCAACAATTTATCCCTCTTTCATTTATATTGTCCCATGTATTTGAAATGTATTGTTTTATATTTCTTATGTTACCTTCGTATTAAATAGTTTTTATCCTAGGATAATCCATGGTACCTTTGAAGAAAACACCTTGGCTGCAGTATACATATGGAATCAATTTTTATAGCAAATCTGCCAATAACATAGATTTTGACATAAGCTAAAAGGAAACCTTTACATTAAGGGACAGTTGTAGTTCTGGAATGTGTGTGAAGTATGTTACAGACTTACAACATTACCACCTATGTATAAGCCATGAGCATCCCTGTGTTTCCTGGTGGTCCAGTGGTTAGGATGCAGCGCTTTCACTGCTGTGACCTGGGTTTGATTCCAGTCAGGGAACCAAGAAGTCACACCACCCTGAAGCCATGCAGTGTTGGGCCTTGAATGGGTGACAACCTAGGAATATCAGGAGCTGTATGCTGTGGCTAACTGGAGAAGGAACTTGTGACCCCCTCCAATATAGCTGCCATGAATACCAAGTAGATCAGCATGGTGTGTTGCAGTCCATGGGGTCACAGAGAGTCGGATACAACTGAGCAACACAAATACACAAGCCATGAGTATAAGCCATTTTAAGAGAAAATAATTTTTCTATTAGACTGTGGTTGTGTATAGAATGTTACATTTTGTCTGGATTCAGTACTTTCTAGTAGCTTGCAGCCAGAAGGTATGCACATATTGAACAGACAATGGGAGAAAAGGGAGCGGCTTTGTCAAATAAATGGATCACATACTGAGAAGCAATCAGCTTGCAATTATAAATTCAAGCCCCCATCACACATGCAACTGTTACCAAATTATCATGGATGCCTCCAGGGTCTAGCAAAAGCCAAAAAATGTAACTTCATATTTTGATTAAAAACTAGTTTTAATTATTTTTTCTGCTTAATTAGGCTCGTACTCACGCTCTAATGAGATTACGATACATGACTGAAAGTCATCTTGGATGTTTGAAGCCCTGACATCAGTGAGAGGGTCAGCAGTCTGAGTATGGGAGCAAACATTAGCACATGATTTAGGGCTAGGGAACCTGAACAAATTTAGTTGGTACTTATTGGTCCTACTTTTGCTGCATAGTCAAAATCAGATTTACTTAACATAATGGAGAACTTTGCAGCTTATGCCGAGTTACAAATATTTACTCCAATTTTTGTCATTTAGAATATTTTCTGCAATTTGTTTTGATGCTTAATATCTCAGTCTTACGCCCTGTTCCATTCTTACTATTGAGAGGATTAATCATTTGATTAAATTTTATTCAAGAATATTACAGTTTCTGCTAATTTTTATCTCTATTGGTACTGTATTTTAGCAGGTGTCTATTTTAAATTTATATTTGCAATAAAAGTTAAGTTTTAATTTTATGTGTATATTTGAATCACTAACTAGAGGCCTTTGTTGGAGGGATGCTATTAGACTTCCTAATTTGTAGTACTTTTAATTAATTGACAAAAGCAGAATTTTTTTAATTGATAGTATACCCTTTATAACATTAAACCAGTAATATTTAGCATGGCGCCATTTAAAGCCATGGAACTCTTTGAACACTTAAGAACACAACATGGTTATATTATTAGCCTTCAGTTTGGAATGAAAGTTCTTTTTCATTCATAATATAAACACATTTGTTGGCTTCATAATCTTGCTTGTCAGGTTTGCCTACGGTTTGATATTAATCAGTACAGTTTGATGATATATAAAATTATGAGACGCAAATTAACGTCTCTTGGTTGTCTCAGTAGTTATAAACTAATTCTGGAAAGCAACAAATCTTGTTCTTAAAACAGATCAGTTGACTGCTCCTGTGCTTCTTCAGACTGCTCTCAAAGCACTATATGGACATAAGTGTATGTGTAATAGTTGTAATCAGAGATGTATTAGGATTTAACTTTCCCTGTTTGCCGGCATGCCCTGTGTGGTGCAGCTTCTGTCTCAACATGGTGTGTCCATTAGTCTTAATGAAATCAGTGGCAGTTGTAGCTGCCACATTCCTAATGTACATATAGAAGCTTAAGCTGAACATTCAAAGTTTTTGAAAAAATCATTAACATATAAAAATGAAAAACATGTAAAAAGCATTATTAAAATATAATTTTATTGATAATGTACTTTTTGCTAACTATAATTTTAAGCTGTACCACCATTAATATTTTTTTTACCTGCTTTAATATTACTGTGATGGAGCTGGGTCAGTTGGACTGTTAATGGACAGTACTGTTAGTTAGATTCTGATCACTACTGCACTCATTACAACAAGATGGCAAGAGATGCCAGTAGACCCCGATCTGCCTTTGGATCCAGGCATCCAAATCCCTTAAAATAGGTAGTTGGAGATGACCTTCATGGGTCAAGCAATACAGTCTGAAAACTATATCCTGGTCACAACTCAACTTTTATTAAACATATTTTATGTAAGATATACATTTGGCTGAGGGGGTGGATGGTGTCAAGCAGAGATGCACCTAGTGGATCTCTGAAAGTGAACCAGGGGTCCCAAACTGTCCATGACAATTACCATGTTATTAATCCCTTTTAAAGGTATATATAAGTTTTCTGGGTTTCAAATGTTTGGTAAGAAATAGATAAGTCCAATGTACATACAAAGTTATAGACAGGAGAGTAAAATCCAGCTTTGCACACCCACAGGGAGCTTACATAACCAAGTACACAGGGGTGAGTATCCAGAATTTGACCTTTTTGGTAGAGGCCAAAGAAAGTAACTGCTGCAGGATGGAATCACGTGGTTGGGCGGGGTCTGAGCTCACAGCTAAATTGGAGCACAAGGAGGGAGAGACTACATATCCCAGCTACTTTGCAACACAGAAACCCCAGAGTTTGATACAAATGTTTCAGCTAACCTCTGCTTTCTTCTGATTGGCCAAAATGAATTATGATGTTTTTGCTAATCTTAGCAGGGGTTTTCAGGGGTGTCAACTAACAAAGCTGCAGCTTGCAAACTGAAAAGATTCAGCAAATGTTTATTTTGATATTTGTCATGCAAAACAATGTTTGCATACACTACTGACTCTCCTCTGTCAGATGCATTCATAATCCATAAAATTTAGACATGCCTATAAATGAACGGTTTCCTTGTTTTAAATTTGAATGTTTCAAGAACTATATAGATTACTAGGAACTTGCCCGTCAAAAAAGACGGGAATAAAATTGTAAGGCTGGCAATGCTGTTTGCCAAACAATGTGAGGCTTTTGCTGCTCTGAGCACCGCGTAGAGCGCTTTTGGTGCTCATCGCCTGGCTTGAAATGAGTGTCTTTGGTGCTTATTGCGAGCCTCGGCCCCATGTACTTCAACTTTCCAGCTTTGCAAGGATCACCTTCGGCGCTCATCACAAGCCCCACGCTGATCGCCTTTGGTGCTCTTCGCAAGGCTCGCAATGAGCATCTTTGGCACTCATTGCCACCCTTTTCTCCTGCCTACTGTACGGGCCGCTCATTGCAGGGTTCGTTAACCTGCAAGTTTTGTGCCTGGGAATGCCATGTGTCTCTTTCCACCATCTCCCCCTGTCCCTTCCCTGTCTCTTTCTCCTCTGTGTATCTGCTCTATATTTGCATATTACTCGCTGACTGCCGTTGGTTTTATTTTCAAAGTCCCGCGTGCCTGGCTTTGTTCAGACTCGGTTTCATGCAGTTTCAGAGTTTTTCGGCTGCAATTTTTTTCCTTGCTTAGCCAATTTTGGATTGACTAAAAATGGTAAATATGGCTTAAATTCACTTGCACCTCACACCCAGGATTCATGGCTCTCCCTCTGTGCTGCGTGTGAGTGTGTTCTTACTTTTGTTAAATTATGTTGGTGGTTTTTCGGGATTTTAGAGTTACACTCTTGGCTCGCAGTTGCGACCCTCGCAAGTCCAGTGTGCTTCAACTGCTCGCCTTCGGCGCTAATTGCAGCGTGTTCCACGCGGTCGACAGTTTGTCTCGCTTTGCCAGGCTCGCAGTTGCATACAACTCGCCTTGCAAGTGCGTTACCAACATCGTAAGCATTTCGAATAGGCCTGCAGATCCACAACTATATATGTGACTAGCGACTTGCCCGTCAAAAATGACGGCAATAAAATTGTAAGGCAGGTAATGCTGTTTGCCATACAAAGTAAGGCTTTTGGCTCTCTGAGTATCTGCGGCGCTCATTGTGAGCCTCTCCCCTTGTGTACTTTTGGTCGTCTGAGCACCTTAGGCACTCATTGGAAGCCCCGCGCTGAGTGCCTTTGGCGCTTATTGCGATCATCTCCCCTGCTTATTTTATTTATATATATTTTGTAATGATAATTAATGAATTATTTAACTAATAAATCAATATACTTTACCTATTTGTATATTAAGATATCCGGTAATCAATATCGTGAAGAGCTAACAATCTGTTTTCATTTTCCTGCAGCTTACAATGTACATTTGCACTGTTGCTGAACTGAAGAGAAAGTGTCAGCAATGTGTCAAGTGTGCAGTGTAAATAGACTGCGTGCAAGAGGGGAAACCGTTTGTTTAGTTGTGTAATTAGACATTTTAGATTCATAATGTTATTAGTTGCAAGTTAGTAAAATGGCAGCGAGTGTGTATGTGTTACGCGGGTGTGGATCATTTTGCATCATTCCTAATAGTGTATTTTGTACCTCGTACGTTCCTGGGTAAAAGTCTTATGTGCCTGGTGTTATTTTGCGTGTTTAGGGGTCGTGTAGCCTCGTTTCCTTATATTTTTTTTTCGCCATTTTTTTTTCGCGTAGCCGATTTTCAAGTGCCGAAAATGCTTAAATTTGATCTAAATTTGCATGCAACCTCACTCCCAGACATCCGAGCTGTCCCCCCGTGCTCTGTGTAAGTTATTTTTAATGTTTTTTGTTATTTTTCTGTGTTTTTGTTGTTTTTCAATGTACACGTTTTGGCCGTCAACTTTGTATTTTTGTGACCTGGTATTTTTTTTTTTTCTAAGTCCCGTGAGCCGTATTTTTTTATTTGAAAGTCCTGCTTTTCTGGGTTTTTTTTTTTTTTTACCAAGAGTGAGGCACTATAGAGCCTACACCACCGCAAATGCAGACACTCCATTTGGCTCATTGCAGATTATGTCCCCCTCTGCCAATGCGGCCCCTCGCTTCACAAGGGTCCTCATTTGGGGCCTGCAATAAGCCTTCGCGTCATTGCAGCTGACGTTGGAGCCTCCACTTCTGCAAATGCAGTACTTGCTTCACGAGGTCCGCATTTGCGGCCCGAACCGCGCCCCTCGCTTCACGAAGGACCCAGTTCTGCAAGCTCGCAAAGCCTGACGACGACTTGCAGTTTGACAATTATAATATGTGATGGCCATCGTTCCCTCCGCTTTTATTCCTTTTCATATATTTTCGGAAGGGTAGAAAAAGAGACAGAAATCTTGGTACAAATGTAATAGCCAGGGCCCTCCCCAACCTAATGCACACTCATTTTCCAAATCTCCCATACACAGCCATTATGTGAACTGCACATATAGAGGTGAAATATCTTGATTTGTTTCCCTTATTAAATGACTATATTCAGGGCAGGACAACAATATCTAACTCTTAAGATAGGCTGTCACTTCCTCCCTTGATGCCTGCCCGCATGGGCCCTCCCTTTCTCGGCCCTCACCATAGTACCCCATCTGTCAAAAGCCCTGAAGAGAGACATTCCTAATACACGCATGCAAACTTCATTTAATTAATTGTATAAGAACAAGTTCTATATATTTACTTTATTTTTCATATTATTAAAATACACAAAAATCATATTTTTTTCTGCTCCTTATACCTGTTACAAATTAAATCCCAATATTCCTGCACATGCAGAATGCTAATAGTCTTAAACACTGCAGATTTTATTCTTGGTTATCTCCCCCAAGAGAAAATCTAAGTATAAAAGTGGTGAATTCTATTAATCCTTGTCGTTGCTTTATGATGTAGACAGATGTCCACTTGGGAGCTGCTTGAGACCTTTAAAATGATTCCACCTGAGATATAATCTAATTTGTACCCAACTTTCCTCAGGTGAAAGGTCAGTCCTACCTTCATCTGATACATGGAACCAGTGACATCTAGTAATGATATGTTATACTAAGGGGGATAGAGAATTACAGCACTTAAAAAATAATGACCTTTTAATTTAAAATTCTGTAACAGTCCCAAAAGGTGCTAAGATTTCCTGAAGCCTCCTAGCTTAAAATTTCTATATGTTTTAAAAAAATTAAGATTAAATGCTATAGTACAATTATTGATCACTAAAATAATTACAATTATGTTTAATTAAAGGGTCATGGAACATGTACATGAATGTCTAGCAATTAATTTGTTCAGTTTAAAAATAAAGATGACAAGTCTGAATCATATGTAATGTGTGGTCATATATTTAAAATATATAGTACAGGCTAATACAGTATACACACTTTTATATGCAAGTATGCTGCTGTACCCCTTCTGGAACTCTACCTTGTCGTGGTGAAGGGGCTTGTGTACAGCAATGAAGCTGTGAGCTATACCATGTAGGGTCACACAAGATGGTCAGGTCATAGTAGAGAGGTCAGGCATATAGTGTTTCATGGGAGAAGGAACTGGCAACCCACTCCAGCATCTTTGCTATGAAAACCTTATGGATAAACACTACTAGACACAAGATGTGTCTGGCAGGCTGCGGTCCATAGGGTCACAAAGATTCGGACACAAATGAACCACTGTAGGATGTGCTATATTGGCTTCTATTAATAGACTTCCTGAAGTGAGAGGAGACCTGCACAGAAAGTTATATCTGCTCAATGGGAATGTGGTATCCATACATGCCAATGATTTTGGTAGCACTCACAGAAACCTCACTAGTTTACAAGGACAGACCCTCTTGAAAAGGTAAGAGACAGAATCATCTAAGTAAGAGACAGAATCATCTAAGTAAGAGACAGAATCAATACCAAGTACAATGTACCATATAGAAAAAAAACTGACCACTGTCTTTGTTAAATACTCACTGGACTAGATTCAGTAAGCTTTGCAGAGGGTGGTAAAGAGCTTTGCTTCTTAGGGACTTGTCCTTCTTCTCCATGGTGTGATTTAGGGATGATTTCCATGTAAAACACAAGCTGCAATCATATCATAGTATTTACTAAGATGTTTTAACTCCAAACATATGACTGTACTGCATTTACATGTAAAGTTCACATGTATGTTTTGTTGGACATAGACTATTAAGAACAGTGTATTTAAAATAAATAATAGTTAATACTTTTTGTGGGTCTTTCCCTAAAAACAAGCCTCTTATTGCCACCAACCTGTGTCTATCAGGAGTTGTGGCCTGCTCTACCTGGGACTGGACTAAAATATCTGGGTTCTGGTTCAGACTGAGCATGCTCAGTAAAGGTGGTACAGCTATTATGTGTGTTGTCATTGGTCTCACCCATGGTGTCACTGGGCAGGGCTAATGGAGCAGCTGCAAGGCTCTGTGTGGGCATCTGAGGGGATCGATTAACATCAAGAAGTGGGGCAAATGACATCATAGGCCTGCTTCCAAACTCCATGATGATCCAGCACCATGCAGACCTAGCCACGCCCACTAATAAGGCACTGGGAGGTGGAGAAAAGAAGTTCTGCTAGGGGGAAAAAATCATTTAAAAGGTAAGAGAAAATATTAACTTTTATCTATCTTTAATTTTATACTTTTTTAATAGTCTCTGCCCAACAAACAAACACATGAGCTTTACCTGTAATAGACAAACAATCCTTTAAAGCTATTATAAAACTTTGATATAAAAAATGTGCCCAATCACATGAATATTCAGACTATTAAAAGCAGTATGCAGTTTAAAATAAATAACAATGATCTGAAAATGTATATTAGTGTATTACATTAAGTTATTTCTATCAAATTAGATGATGTGAGATATTAATATTTTACCTTTTAGTTCCTATTATAATTGAAATCACAGATACCTACTATAATATAGTAATATGCATTTGCTAATAATTTTATTATAGTGTGTGATTAATATATAGATCTACAGTAATCAATACAATGTTACAAGTTACTTGCAATACTGTAACATGAGACTCCAGGGTCATTGTATTAGTCCAGTTTACATATATATTAAGTAAAAATATCAATATAAATAACTATTTAATTTTATTGTGATATTTTTATGTATCTTGTATCTTGTTTTAAAACAAAATAGATATTTATTAACAATGACTAAAAAAAGCCACCTTATCGTGGTGAAGTGCCTGTGTACCTCAATAAAGCTGTGAGCTGCACCATGTAGCGTCACCCAAGATGGACAGGTCATAGCAGAGAGGTCAGACAATTAACAGTCCAGCGGAGAAGGAACTGGCAACCCACTCCAGTATCTTTGCCATGAAAACCTTATGAATAAGCACGATCATAGACATAACAATAGGTGTGCCTGGCATGCGGAGGTACATAGGGCCACAGAGAGTCAGACATGACTGAATGACTAAACAAGAAAAAAAGCTGTGTCTATAACATTTGTAAGTTATATGATTTCTTATTGTGCGTCTCTTTTATTCCCCGTCCCCTCCCTTCTTCCCCTCTACCTCTTAGCTATATCTACTTTATAACAACAGACAGTACCCAACATCTTGTATTAAGGAACAACAATGCTTATTGTATTGTTCTTCTCATTACAAAATGAAAAATAAACAGTTTTACAAAAAAAAAAGGAAATATCACAATAAAATATCTAGTTTTAACAATTACTATTTAGGAATTCGTATGTGCTAATTAGTGACAGATTCCTTTTACAAATACTTACAAACTTAAACTACCCCCAGTGTTATTATACAGTTAGATCACTTCCCTTACCAAGTAAAACAAGCCACCAATTAGCATACTGAGCTATACATTAGCATAGTAATGCAGCACAAACAAAGGATTTCCTGTACAGGAAAATAGCTAAAACAATGTATAGTCCGTTTTTAATTCTCCTTAAGGTGAAACAGACTTGTTAGGGTGACAGACTCCATTTAAATACTACTGTAAGCTGCAAAATCTATTGTGCGTTTGTTGCTGTCAGTCTGCGCTCGCTAATATGTCCTGGTATCTGTGCGTTTGAGGATCAGATCATTTTATATAAACAGTGTTTGAAAGTCACTTAAGCCATCACCTTCTGGCTCTACATGGGGGTCTGACGTGCCGTAAAACTTTATAGCTTCTTGTTCCAGTGTCATTTACCAGAGGAAAATGGTTGTACTCAAACGCAGATACTAGGCTTTTATCATAATAGAATTAACCGTGGGAACTATTTTTAGTAAAGGTTCAACTTTATCCACATATTCTAATGTGGGAAAAGTGTGTCCTTTTCCCTTTGCTAATATTTGATGTATCCCAGCCCTCCTGTGAGCCTGTTTGAGTATCATGGGGGCTCTGGAGCACAGGAGAACTTCCTCTTGGATTCTCTCTGTTTTCTTTCGTGAAAATGACATTCCTAAGCTGTTTCACTTTCTGACAGGAAATGGAGCCTTGCCAAAATGATTAAAGTCCAAGACAGCATAATACTTCCAAAGCTTCAGCAGTTCTTTAGGAGCTCCGAGTCTGACACTGTGTCAAACAAATGTGAATTATTGTTTAATAAATTTGAATAATTTGAGCGTGCTGAAAAATGGGTCTTGGCAATGCATGAAAGAGTGCAAGAAAAACACACACACACACATGTATGTATGTATATATATATATATATATATATATATTTAAATATATATATGTGTGCGTGTGTGTTTGCGTTGTTTCGTTCAATCGTGTCCGACTCTCTGTGACCTAATGGTCCGTAACAAATGTATGAAATGGTGCAAGATATGTGTGTGTGTGTGTCTATATATATATTTATATATATATATATATATATATATACACACACATACACACATATATATATATATATATATATATATATATATATATATGTTTGTTTGTGTTGTTCAGTTGTGTTCAACTCTCTGTAACCTCACGAACTGTAACATGGCTGATCCACTTGGTTTTCATGGCAGACATACTGGAGTGGGCCAGTTCCTTCTCCAGTGGGCTACAGCATACAGCTCCTGGTATTTCTAGGTGGTTTGAGGGTGGTGTGACCTCTTGGTTCCCTGTTTTGACCACCAAGGTACCCACATGTAGATATATATTTTAATATATATACATATTTTAATATATATATATATATATATATATATATATATATATATATATATATATATATATATATATATATGTTGGTCTCCCCACTTCCAGTTAGTTTCAAAAAGTATTTAACAAGTTTTACTTAATATTTTTCAGGCAATAGACCCATTTTGTGGGAACCTGAACACAAGTCCATAATTTTAAATTATAGGGTGGGCTAGGGACATGGGCGTATTTAGGTTTTATGCTGCCCAAGGACATTCAGATTTGAGCCCACACCCCATTTACGGCTCCTCCTTTCCCCTTCCTATATCTCAAATCATAAGTTTATGTATATATATCACATATATAGTTGTGAGCAGGCGAGCCAGCCAGAGCTGTTGCTCACGCTTGTGGGCTCGCGTAGCGAGCCCGCGGCACTCTCGTAGCAGAAGGCGCTCCTTGCCAGCAACTGCGACCCTCGCAAGCTTTACGTCGCAATGCAAACAACACGACACACCAACTACGACGCTCCCAAACTTTACCTCACAGAGCAAACAACATACGAGACACGTTACCACACATTACGACCTCTTAACAATCGGACGCAACTCGCTAACATTACAAAATTCAAAACACAATAAATACACACAGCACATACATAAAAAGCTTACCTACAGCAAGAGGAAGCATCCAGGACCTCAAATAAACAACTTACACCTTCATTTAACTAAAAATAAAAGAGTTTGAACACTAAAAAATTCGCTAAGCGAGAGAAAAAATGGCCGCCGAACAAAATGAAAACGAGGCTACAGCACTCTAAACACGCAAAACACCACAACACACTCGCAAAACACCACAAAAAAACCTACGGATATTCCACTAAGACGTATACCACACATTACCCGCCATTTTACGCCAATGCGGAAATACACAACTACGCAAACGGTTTGGTCTCGCGCACGCACACTATTACACTGCACACATTCAGCACGCTTACACAGCAGCTCCACACCACTAATGCTGCAGCAACATCAAAACAGATTGCAGCTCTTCAACACAATGCTTCAAAATAGGTAAAGTATATTCATTTTATATTTCAGTAGTACACACAAAACACCATTAGCTACCTTACAATTTCATAGCCGTCATTTTTTGACGGGCAATTCGCTAGTATATATATTTATATATATATATATATATATATATATATATATATATATATATATATATATATATATATATATATATAATGTCAGAAAGTACCAAGCACACTTATAGACAGAAATAACACTTTATATAGACATTTCTGTACATGTAGGCCTATTGATATTTATCTGCAGTCAAGTGTTTCAATAATGCTAAAAGTTTTCATTACCTACCTTTCTAAGATTCTGTTTCTGAAGACTTTGCGACACATTTCTTTTAAGTATTTATATATTACATTCAGTATATAGAACAAAGGATGGTGAGCCATTTACAGTGGGAAAACTGCCAAGGTATTCCATGATATCCCAAAAACAACAAGCGTTAGGCTCATGTTATCTGTATGATATCACTGGAATCCTGAGCTGGATCATATTCTAGAGCTTTATAACTTAAAGGGAATAAAGCTATTCCAAAGCAAATATTAAAATGCACCTATAGTTTGGGGAAAACTTCATATGTTTGTGAGCTATGTAACAAACTAACATAAGCAGCTATTGAAACCATGAATATGTATTTTTATTTTAGGAGTTTATGCTTACGCCTAAAGGGCTCCATGATTGTGACTGATAATCTGTATTATATATTCAGGAGTGGACTGGCTTAAAGGGGGCTAGTTTTGCTATTTTTATTACCTGTTCAGGAGTGGAAGGCAGGGCAATTTGTTGACTTATCCATAGATATTTGTGTATCATTTGACATCTTCCTTCATGCAACCACCTTAGGAGACTCTGCTTTTCCTCCTCTACAACTTGCACCCTCATACCTTTAAAAGAAAATATTATAGTCATGGCAGCTTCCATTCTCTAGCAGTATGTGCTAAATCAGACCTGGGCATTTTACGGCCCGCAGGCCACATCTGGCCCACGGCTGTGCCTGTCCGGCCCGCTACAGTGGCAGCATGGCACCCGATACACAGCCCAGGAGGAGGTGACTGAGCTGAGCACCTCAGGCTCTGGACTGCCCTGCCTCTGTCAACCCCTGTCCTGGATCCTATTGCTCAGTGGTCGGGTATGAAGTGCAGGGGGCTTGAGGGGGGTGAGGAGTGTGACAAGTGGCCCTGGGGGTTTTAAGGGGTTGAATAATGCTCCTGAGGGGGGGGGCTGTTTTTTTTTGGGGGGGGGGGGGGTGGATGGTGCTGCTGAGGGGGCCCTGTGTGAATATGGCTACTGAGGGGGCCTGGGGGGTGAATATGTCTGCTGAGGGGTGTGGTGTGAACAAGGGGCCCTGTTTTTTTTCGGGGGTAAATTATGCTGCTGAGGGGACACTGAGGTTTTTTGGGTGTGAATGGTGCTCCTGAGGGGCCCTGGGGGTTGGGTAGTTAATCTTGCTGCTGAGGGGATTGGGAAGGGGATGAATGGTGCTGCTGAGGAGGTCTGGGGGGGGGGGGTAAATATTGCTGCTGAGGGGTTTGAAGGGGTGAATTGTGCTGCTGAGGGGGGCCTGGGGTTGTTGGGGGTAAATGGTGCTGCTGAGGGGGCCTGGGGTGTTGGGGGTGAATGGTGCTACTGAGGGGGGCTGGGGGGGGGGTTGAATATTGCCGCTGAGAGGGTTGAAGGGCTGAATGGTGCTGCTGAGGGGGCCTGGGGGTGAAAACTGCTGCTGATGGGTTGGCGGTGATTGGTGCTGCTGAGGGGGCCTGGGGAGGGGGCTGAACATTGCTGCTGAGGGGGTTGGAGGGGTGAATGGTGCTGCTGAGGGGGGCCTGGGGGTGTTGGGGGTGAATGGTGCTGCTGAGGGGGCCTAGGATGTTTGGGGTGAATGGTGCTACTGAGGGGGCTGGGGGGGGTTGAATATTGCTGCTGAGAGGGTTGGAGGGGTGAATGCTGTTGCTGAGGGGGCCTGGGGGTGAAAATTGCTGCTGAGGGGTTGGCGGTGATTGGTGCTGCTGAGGGGGTTGGGTGGTGAACGGTGCTCCTGAGGGGGTTGGAGGGGTGAATGGTGCTGCTGAGGGGGCCCTGGGGGCCCTGGGGGTGAATGGTGCTGGTAAAGGGTCCTGAGGTGTTGGGAATGAACGCTGCTGCTGAGGGGGGCTGGGGTGAATATTGCTGCTGAGCGGTTTGGTTGGGTGAATGGTGCTGCTGAGGGTGCCTGGGTGGGTGAATATTGCTGATGTGGGGGCTGGAGGGGTGAATGGTGCTGCTGAGGGGGCCTGGGGAGGGGGCTGAACATTGCTGCTGAGGGGGTTGGAGGGGTGAATGGTGCTGCTCAGGGGGCCCTGGGGGCCCTGGGGGTGAATGGTACTGCTAAAGGGTCCTACGTGTTGGGAATGAACGCTACTGCTGAGGGGGGCTAGGGGTGAATATTGCTGCTGAGGGGTTTGGAGGGGTGAATGGTGCTGCTGAGGGGGCCTGGGGGAGGTGTGAATATTGCTGCTGAGGGGGTTGAAGGGTGAATGGTGCTGCTGAGGGGGCCAGGGGGTGTTGAACAAAAAAATAATATATATATATATATATATATATATATATATATATGTACATATGTGGCACTGGAGGGTGGTCCCAGTTTCTCATGTGGCCCCTTTGGCAAATTAATTGCCCACCCCTGTGCTTAATGAATAATTGGTCTAAAAATGTGACAACATTAGCAGTTAACAGCGTAGCTCGTAACGCCGACTTTACGTGTTACGGGTATTAAATTAGCCCTGTAATGTTGCTCGCAGCAGCCTTTACATGTTAACACACAGGACGGCTGAGAATAGGCTACGTGCTGAGCAACATTGAACTTTGCACACCTAAATCCTTTGATCTGACGGGCCCATTAACGCTACTTGTTCAATGCAGCTATTAAATTGCAACGTGGTCATTCGCGAGCAAGCATGTAACACGCAAATGGAGCCCAAAGGCCAACATGTGCTCCAGAGCACCCGCAAGGGTGGGTAAAGTACAATACATAGCACTTATTAATCAAATAAAACCCACTATTGTATTTTTTTTAAAAGGGAAAGTGATGTTAGGTCTTAGAATTAATAGCACAGCAGTCTCAAGCCCGCAAATCGGCCCCGGAAAATACTTTATTTCATGTTCATATTTTGTGTTACATTGATCCCTGTAATCAATGTGTTACGACATACTGTAACTCTCATGTAATGGAATATCATATTTACTGCTTTATTAATATTGCATTATATCTGGCCTGTGGGACCGATCGCAAACTGTAAGTGAAGTATGTAGGACATCGAGATCTACCCTTCCGTTTTTCAGTGACGTAAAGCTTACAATCTCTTTTTCCATTGGCTTCATCTGAACCCGTAACTACGTGATTGCATAATTGTTTGCGTTCGATTACGCAACCCCAAAGGCCGAGAACTGGTTTATGAGATAGACTCTCTAGCTCGGAGCACGCAGCCCATTCTAATTTAATAGCAATGTAAAACGGACAAATTTGAAGCACGCAGCCCTTACTTGCTGCACGTTGGAAAAAAAGGCTGGAATTTAAATGGCCCTATGTTTGCCATGGGTATATTGCATACTGCACAAACATGTGATGTTTTTCCTAATCTATAGTGGTCTTTTATGAAGCCCAACAATTCCGTATAATCAATATAGCCTTTGAAAAACTACCATGAATGTACAAGTTTATAAAAAAACAGCATTTAATTTATTACCTAAAATTTACTATGATGGTCAGCTGTTAATCCGTCAATTGAAGGAGTTTAAATTGATACTAAGATAATTTGCTGCTTCATAACGTTACTGAGCTTTGCATAGTTTTAAAACGAGCTAGTTGATGCAATTTCCAAGGCTACCACTTGACAAGGTATATAAACAAACAGAATACAGATGTTGATCTCTGCTTGAAAGGTTTTAAATGTATTAAGCTTAAGTACCGTTAATTATCTGAAAACATTATGCATATAAGAACATACACACTATATACATTTTTACATTTTTATTTATGTTCAAATTATGGGATTAAATAAACTGCCTAAAAATACACAACAAGAAATGATAAAAAATGTCAAACAATCTTTATTTTTGATACAAACACCTTTTAAAATAATTTTGTTTCTTCATTTTATAGAATTCTATGACCAAGTCCAGCAACAATTCATCTCCAACAATTCTGACCTATGTGTTTTCAGCATTCAAAGCGCAGACCACCAACATATTACCCAGGGGGCAAAACTGAAACCAAGGTGTCTAGAGGTGAAAGCTTCAGATCAAAGAAGTCTTTTCAGGAAATCTCAAGTGAATGGGGAACAACAGAACAGAAAAAAAAAGACGGCACTTGGTTTATTTTTGAACTGTTCAATCACTGTTATACTTCATTCATTCAGCGGGGTGCATATTATCTATTTATTTTTATATTATACTACTTAGTATATGCAGTTATATGCAAAGTCAAGTTCAGGCGCCATAAAATTATCAGAAAAGTCTATAATACGATCATGGTGAGGTAAACTTTAGTTACTGCTTACTGGGGGGGGGGGGGGGGGTCTGCAGTCTAATTATTTCTTTTTTTATGTTACATTTTTCTAGTATCTGTCTGTCTATCTATCTATCTATACACACAAATATCTATCTATCTATCTATCTATCTATCTATCTATCTATCTATCTATCTATATATATATATATATATATATATATATATATATATATATAAAGAGTGAGGTAGTCATGAATGTCCAGTAATCCAGTTGAATAATCAGAGTATTGCAGTGAATAGTGATACCTTTTTTATTGGACAAACGTATACATAATAAAGCGACAAGCTTTTGAGAGATAATGCCTCTCTTTTTGACTTGACAAAGAGAGGCATTATCTCTCGAAAGCTCGTCGCTTTATTATGAATATGTTTGTCAACATACACCTGCCATCATTTAAAGTTCCTCTGATTAACCCCAAATAAAGTTCAGCTGCTTTAGTTGGTCTTTCCTGAATTTTTCTTAGTCGCATCCCACAGCAAAAGCCATGGTCCACAGAGAGCTTCCAAAGCATCAGAGGGATCTCATTGTTAAAAGGTATCAATCAGGAGAAAAGTACAAAAGAATTTCCAAGGCATTAGATATACCATGGAACACAGTGAAGACAGTCATCATCAAGTGGAGAAAATATGGCACAACAGTGACATTACCAAGAACTGGAGCTCCCTCCAAAATTGATGAAAAGACAAGAAGAAAACTGGTCTGGTAGGCTACCAAGAGGCCTACAGCAACATTAAAGGAGCTGCAGGAATATCTGGCAAGTACTGGCTGTGTGGTACATGGGAAAACAATCTCCCATATTCTTCATATGTCTGGGCTATGGGGTAGAGTGGCAAGACGAAAGCCTTTTCTTACGAAGAAAAACATCCAAGCCAGGCTACATTTTGCAAAAACACATCTGAAGTCTCCCAAAAGCATGTGGGAAAAGGTGTTATGGTCTTATGAAACCAAGGTTGAACTTTTTGGCCATAATTCCAAAAGATATGTTTGGTGCAAAAACAACTTCACATCACCAAAAGAACACCATACCCACAGTGAAGCATGGTGGTGGCAGCATCATGCTTTGGGGCTGTTTTTCTTCAGCTGGAACTGGGGCCTTAGTTAAGATAGAGGGAATTATGAACAGTTCCAAATACCAGTCAATATTGGCACAAAACCTTTAGGCTTCTGCTAGAAAGCTGAACATGAAGAGAAACTTCATCTTTCAGCATGCCAACGACCCAAAGCCTACATCCAAATCAACAAAGGAATGGCTTCACCAGAAGAAGATTAAAGTTTTGGAATGGCCCAGCCAGAGCCCAGACCTGAATCCGATTGAAAATCTGTGGGGTGATCTGAAGTGGGCTGTGCACAGGAGATGCCCTCGCAATCTGACAGATTTGGAGTGTTTTTGCAAAGAAGAGTGGGCAAATCTTGCCAAGTCAAAATGTGCCATGCTGATAGACTTATACCCAAAAAGACTGAGTGCTGTAATAAAATCAAAAGGTGCTTCAACAAAGTATTAGTTTAAGGGTGTGCATACTTATGCAACCATATTATTTTATTTTTATATTTTTTCTTCCCTCTACTTAAAAGATTTCAGTTTGCTTTTCAATTGAGTTGTACAGTTTATAGGTCACATTAAAGGTGGAAAAAGTTCTGAAATTATTTATCTTTGTCTCATTTTTTTACAGCACAGAAACCTGACATTTTAACAGGGGTGTGTAGACTTTTTATATCCACTATATATATATATATATATATATATATATATATATATATCTATATATATATATATATATATATATATATATAAAAATCAGTTGTCATGGGGCAGCAAGACAAAATAAAAATATAACACTTTATATAATGTATCATTAGGCTTAACATTAACATCCACGGACCCTGGAGTGTGAATTTGTTTCTACACATATATATATATATATATAAGTATATATATATATATATATATATATATATATATATATTTATTTATTTAATATAATGAGCTGGCACTTGGGGCCATCACAAAAACAAATTGGGGGGGGGCAAACATTTTTCATGCACCAGGGCCCTCCATTCACTAGCTCCGCCCCTGAATAAATTCTTCTCTTAAAATCTCTTGAACAGGTAAATGGGCATATAAAAATGGCGGGATATGTGTCAAAAATATTCAATATAAAATATAAACCCCTGTGCGTAGCCTCACAATGTAGCAGCCAACTATATTTACATGCTCATTTGAAACCGACCACAAACACATTTGCAGAATTTATCTCTGCTGCCTTGCCTCTCTTTCTTACCAAGTACTGAAAAGACTGGATGGCTCTTTGTACTTCCATGTCATTATTTTGTGAACAAACTGCCTAAGCACAGTCTCTCTGGTATAATGATAAGGTCCTTGACGCCACAAGCCTGTGTGTTTTTGCTACTTTAAATAATGATAAACTTGTCTTATATACACAAAATAGTTCATAAAGAATTGTCCCTTCCCAATTTACACTGGCATGCAAGCAGTAGATGTTGCCGTGAAAAAATATAATAAGCCTGTTATATGAATGCTTATATGTTTCAGTGCTTCTTAAATTGATCAGTTGCTTTTTTTATGTGTGTATCTCTTCTTCCTAAGTATCTAACATGATTCCCAAAAAATCTATTAGTAATAACAGTAATCTGGCAAGATGTTTTTGTATCACATAATGAACATTATTGTTGTTTAGTCATTCAGTCATGTCTGACTCTCTGTGACCATATACACCACAGCACTCCAGACACATCTTGTGTCTGGTTGTGCTTACCCATAAGGTTTTCTTGGTATAGATACTGGAGTGGGTTGCTAGTTCCTTCTCCAGTGACTTGCCTCTCTGCTATGACCTGCCTATCTTGGGTGACCCTACATGGTGTAGCTCACAGCTTTATTGAAGCAAACAAGCCCCTTTACCATGACAAGGTAGTGATGCAGAAGGTGATAATGAACATAACGGTCTGGTTATGCTAAACATTTGGTGGAACAGAAATATACACTTGACAGAAGATAAGAACCAAAAGTTCTGGATACTCTCCTGTAAATGAAGCCTTCACCAAAGTATCATGGATGCCTCCAGGGATCAGCATAAACATTTTGTCCAGTTAACTACCTCTATTACATATTTACTACCAAATCATGTTCTTTGCCAGATTAAATTTTTTAAAATATATGTATTTATTTTAGACGTCTTCAAGGCATCGATAGATTGCACTGTTGACAAAATGTAAGAATGTAGGTTGAAGCCTAGATAATTCTTGAATATAATTCATAGCTCTATCACTTCTTCAAAGAAATGTATTTTACTTTGCACCGACAGATGAGATTTTGTGCATGAGAACTTGAATTAGGTCTGTATACTGTCTGTCAACAGACACCGCAATTCATAACCACTTTTCCGACAAGTTAAATTGATCAGACAAGTCAGTCAATGTCATTGAGTACTATTTGTCACTTCATAAGCAGCAACAATCTGCTGTCTTATAAATTCAGAAGGGATGTCGAATAAATCACATCAAGCGGTGGGAGTAGATTGTATGCTTTCATCCATAATTGGTGTAGTCCTCTCCTGTCACATTTGCTCATTCCCAATATCCCTCTCTCGAATGACACAGACAAAAGAACAACAGCCACTGTCAAAAATCTTGAAGAGTATATGTTACAGGGTAGTGTGTTATGAGATAGGTATCAAGACGTTAATGTAGAATCTTCCTATCTATGTTTTGCTTGGAGCCTGAGAGGCGCAGGGTTATGGAATAAAGGCAAATTCAAAGTTAAAAGAGGATTAGAAAAAATAAATGATTATAGATATGTGACAGACTATGGAGCGGATAAGAATTGCTGCAGGGTTTAATTCCGTTACACCTAAATGGGAAAGTGATATGTGAAATTGACTCCAATCAGGGTTGTACTATGGGCCACAGACAGCAGCAGCCTGCAAACATGTATGGGCCTACAGACACATTTTGAACCCCACCTTTAAATTATCACTATAGTGGTCATACCATAGGGTTTCATTTATTTAATTAGTACGAGGGTGCACAAGTTTGTACCTAAAGGGTCACACATAGGCCTGGATTTGATGATATCCCTGCTGCGCACAGGTGAGTCAAACACTTCTTCAGTCATCCTGATTGACTCACCTGTGCACAGAAAGGATATCTTCAAATCCCAGGCTTGTGTGTGGACCTCCAGGACCGACTTGTACATCCCTGATTTAGAAGATAATTACCAATAAAATCAGTACTTGAAAGAAATTGCTTTTAAAACTTACACTTGAATTTTAGTGTTCTGTTATTAGCAGATCTGCTTCTTAACACCATCTATTAGGTGTCCACATGGTGGGAGAAGCGCTGCCAAGGAGGATATTCTAACTTGTTTTTCCGACAAGTCTATGTTGTCTTGCAGTGGCCACTTTATATGTCCAGAAAACTGAAAACTGTCCTGTAGTGAGGCAGATAAAAACTCATATCAGGACAGCGTAGGGACCTATCCTGTTATGTGCACGCACAGGAAGCACGCCACCGATGTCCCGATGTAGCTGTCTCTAAGTGGCCAGTAAGTGGTTAGGGGTTTTCGGGTTAAGTTTAGGGGATTAGGGTTAGGGCTGGTAAATGGTGTAGGGAGTTAGAGTTAGGGGCTTATGGTTAGAGGGTTAGGGTTAGGAAGTTATTTTTAGGGGGTTAGGGATAGGCTAAGAGGGTTAGGAGGTTAGGGTTAGGGCAGGCAAGGGGTGTAGGGGCTTAGGGTAAGGGGGTTAGGTTTACGGTTAGGGCCTGGTAAGTTGTGTAGAGGGTTAGGGTTAGGATGGCAAGGGGTGTAGGGGATTAAGATTAGGGCCTTAGGTTTAGGGTTAGGGCCGGTAACTGGTGTAGGGGGTTAGGGTTAGGGCCGGCAAGGGATTAGGGGGTTAGGGTTAGGGGCTTAGGGAGAACATCGGGACTCAAGGGCGCCTGGCACCAGGAGGCTTGCCATGCCGTGAAGGCACATAAAAGGATAGATCCCAGTGTAGGGAATAGATTGTGCAATACCACTTGGACACCTGATAGCTTATCTGCTTCTTGCAAACAAAAGATTAAAAAAACTACATCGAAAGTTTTTGTTCCTACACCGATTGGTATTGCTAATTAGTTGGACATGGAGCTGAGTGTGGCAACTTTAGTTTGCAATTGTGAGGCTCTGTTCTGTTAATGTGTGGCACAGTGTGCTTATTTGTTTCAACTGATTGTAAAAATAATCTCCACCAGTGCTATCATTCGAGTATATACACCCTCTTACAGTAATCACAATGAATCTCAAATTAATATTTTTTCCCTGATGAAGTTGACTGTGTAATCCAACGAAACGCGTTGGTTGAAACATGTTTTATATTGAAATGTAAATTATATTTTTAAGTGGACTTATATATTGTGAGTATTATTTTAAATGCATTTTATAAATACATTAGTGTTACATTGAACCATTTGGTGCATTTCCATGCTCTTTCTTTCATCTAGATAATAAACAATGAGTCTCAGTTTAGCAATTAAGAGCTACAAATCAGTATATTAGAGCCACAAGAACAATACTGTTTATTTTACAAGTGGTTTACTGTAGTAAACAAGAGGCTGACGTTTTCACAACAACATATCTAACATAGAAAAATTATTTATAAATTATTTATTAAATACATGCAATCATTTTCATGTATTTTCAGATTTAGGTTGTATTCCTGCTTGATAACTCTTGAAAAACAAATATAAGTAACCAAACAATATTGAAAACATGAAATGAAAATGTACATGGTCAACAAACAATACTGAAAAGGTCAACTGTTAATTAAATAATCCATCACCTTAGGAAAGAAAGTGTTTAGTAAATGACAACCAACGACAGGAATATTAAAAGGTCACACTATGAGTTACTATGTATCCTAGTTTGTTTAAGAGTCATAACAGTGAGGCTTTAGTCTGGATGGAATTGCATGAGCAGGAGACTAGATACGCAGGGATAAATGTGATATATCAAGACATTTATGACTTACAGGTGTGAGCACAAACAGTTGCTGTTAAAGGGACACAACTCCAAAATATACTACCGCACATTTAGAGGGACCCACAAAGTTCCCAGTTATGCCATAAACAAAAAGTATACATAAATATACAGTCGAGTCACATTATTATCCAGAGTAACCACCATGTGCAACACAGACAGCAGATAGACGGCGTGGTAGGGAGTCAATAAGGATGGCAAAGGTATCTTATAGCCATGGAGACTGCAGTGTATCTGACAGCTGCTGAAGAGTGCGTTGTGGAGGACCCATACTGCAAACCATCCCCGAACAATTCTGGCCATATGCCATTGTCCTGCTGGAAGATCTCATCTGTTCAAGGGAAGACAGTCAACATGTATGAGTGTACTTAATCTGCAAGGATGGATAGATAACTCAATCAGTTGAAAGTGCTTTCCAGAGGTATGAGTGGACACAGACAATGCCAAGAAATCATTCCTGAGGCCATAATGCTGCCACCACCAACTTGTGTTCTTCCAAAAATAGTGGCAGAGTGTTTGATCTCGGAGGTTTTGTGCCTGACACACCAACGTCTGTCCAGTCGATGGAACAGAAAACGTAACTCATCAGAAAAGGCAATCAGAAGACATCCAATTTTGGCACTGTAATGCAAATTTAAGCCGTCAGTCTGGTAGCCCCCTGGTTCATTTGGTCAGTGAATTGCTCAACTGTAGCGTGTCAGTTGGCCCTCACACACCTTCACAGCCGACGTTCACCTTTGACATCAAAGGCACCTGGTGCTCCGCAGTCTCCACGCCGTTTATTTGCAATGGTGCCATTTGTCCAGTCACGGTACACTTACACCACAGCAGCACATGAACAGTTAACAAACTGCCCTTGGCCCAAAAGCCAACGATCATCCCCTTTTCAAAGTGGGATAAATCCTATGTTTTACTCATGAGAGTGATGGTTGAAATGTTTGCAGAATGCCTACATGTCACCATAAATATACCGACCAAGCCAGCTCATGACACGTGCTGTTTAAAAATAACCTGGAAAAAAATAAATTTGATTTTGGGGTGACATTAAATTGAAAAAAAAATGGATTCCTCCAAACTGTGCTTTATTACTGAAAATGATGAGTAACAATGGTAAAGATAAAAAAGTAAAGCAATGTAACACATTCTAGGACAATTCCTGATTGCTCAAATGAACCATCTAACCCTGTTTAATTAATGGCCTCGACAGTTATAGGCTTGCCCATCTAATGTTCTGAAAACAATTGAAACTGCTTTACCTGGCACATATAAATCATCAAAAACATATATTTTAAGCACAACATTGTAATGTGAATATATTTGTTGTTGTTCAATCCTTCAGATGTGTCCGGGTCTCAGTGACCATATGGACGCATCATGACTGGCACATCTGTCTGTGTTTCTGGTTGTGCTTATCCATATGGTTTTCTTGGCAAAGATTTTGGAGTGGATTGGCAGTTCCTTGGACTGACCTCTCTGCTATGACCTGTCCATTTTGGGTGACCTTACATGGTATAGCTCACAGCATCATTGAGGTACACAAGCCCCCTCACCACAACAACGTAGCGACCCAGAAGGTGGTGAATCTATTACTCTTTATATAAGTTGACTCCGTGTTAATGTATTGGGTAGCTGGAAACGTCACCTTGGAATGTAGAAGCTACAGAGTTCTCTTGTTGACACAATCTCATCTCATTTATTTGACACAGGAAGAACGGTGAACATTACATTTTTTGTTACTGCTGTATTCCTCAGAGTATTTTCCAATCTGTGCTGTGTAGGTAAATAGAGATAAACAAATAAAAACAAGAGTCATTGCACAGGCGAGGAACATGTGCTTATACGCAAAGGGGGATAGAGCCGAATGCCAGATTTGCAGATGTTCAGGCAGCTCTGAAAGGTGGAGGCTTTTCAAGAAACCTGTTAACTGTTACTGTGCTTTTCTGTATCTGAGTCATGAAACAGGAAAGCTGAGACTTGATTACTCTGCCACATTTCTATAATGTAATGATGATTTGCTGTAATGTCATACACAATTAGACAATATGGATTATGACATTAAATTGCTGTTTAGGTTAAATTCTGATGTTACTGTACAAATATAATTATGTCACTCATGTCGGTTCCAGTGCTGTATGTAATGTCTAGAACAATATGCACATTGTACAAATAATATGATTCTCAGCTACCCAAAAATGCGGCATGTAACAAAATCCACGAAAAATGTATAAGTAGTACATAGACTGAATTGTATTATCAATTTCTGCAAATAAGCATTAAAGGAATTGCATAGTCAATGCTGATTAGCTGTGGAATGATGTGTTTAGTTGTTCAGTTGTGTCTGACTGTCAGTGACCTTATGGACAACAATACCCAAGGCACGCCTATCGTTACATCTCTGGTAGTGCCTACCCATAAGGTGTTCATGGCAAAGATACAGTTCCTTATCCAGTGGTCCACAATTTGTCTGACCTCTCTGCTATGACCTGCCCAGCTCACAGTTTCATTGGGGTGCACAAGCCCTTGACCATGTCAAGGTAGCGATCCAGAAGGGGATGGAATCATTTACTATAGAGGAAAACGGTATAGCAGTTTTAATCCTCTTTAAGATGAAACCATCCACCTTCCATTTCATTTTACTTTACTGTATATATATATATATATATATATATATATATATATATACACATATTTGCTCGTGTTCCTAACAGGTTTAGTTACCTGGGAAGAACTGTGGATGTAGATAACATCTTTACTCAGTTCTATTGAAAAACTGTCACTGGTAATAGCCACTAGACAGAAGGATAACCCTCCATCCATAGTTCCCATGTCATGTTTACGTCTTAAAAGCTGTAGCTTTAGTTTTATTATATATGTTCACAGTTTTTAGATGATTTAGCAAATTCCATAAAGCAGAAAAAACAGAATTACAAAATAAATTTAAAGTAAGTTTTTAGGGCAAATAGTTTAAACCTTTTTTTACTACTTTTCCTTGTTTGACTTGCTTAAACGTGTATAATTTTTTTAGCTGAGTCCATGTTTCTCCTTATTTGACAAAATTGATGGTGCAATTTCCTGAATCTAAAGACATTGCTACGGTTGTCATTATATAGAAAAGATTATTATCAAATGAAAATGAGTTCTGATTTTATATGATGTCATACAATTAGTAGAGTGATTTACTATGCGCTACCGCAGACTATTAAACATGGTCATACATAGAAATGAAACCAGCAATATTAGCATGTCTGGATCGGTATTGTTAGAGATGTTTAAGTATCATTGCCAATTTTAGCAGCTTGCAACAGAAAAGATATATGATAGCGAACGATATGCAGCAGAAAAATAATCATGCCATTTCTTCATTAGATAATGTTTATTTATAGCAAAAAATATATCAAACTCTATCTTCCATTAAACTTTTGACTGTTTTTTACCTATAAAATTTGATATTATTGTGGCAGATGTAGTACTCAAATTATTGCTACTGTACAGCTGCTGGGTATAAGATTTATTCGTGCTCTTCATGGTTTAAAAATTATGTGCATATTTATTTTGGTTTTTACAACTTATGTCCTTTATTTTAATGATAAAAGGTGAGCAAAAGAGCAAAATAATAAAATGCTTTTTTTTTTTCATACTCGTAAACTTTTGCCGTTGCCAAAAAGTTCAGCGGTTTTCTCAGAGGGAACTTTTTTTTTTTCAGAATTAACTTTTAATTGTAAATACACATTAATTTCTCTTGTTTTTAATATTTAATATTTTCAATATCTTTAAAGGCACAGGATAAATGATTTTTGTTTTTGTTTTGCTCATCATTGGCATGTAAAATAATAAGGTAATCTTATTTATATAAAATAAAATATGTTATAAAATATCATTTTTTATATTAACTGTGAATCATTGTATATATTACTGCCTACTTTTCCTGGCTAGGTCAATCCTGGAAAGCCATTCACAGGCCTGAATGTGAGGATTTTCTTTCTGTAAACCGGTGAGTCAATTATAATGAAGTGATAGTCTTGCCTGTAAACAGCATGGATATCCTCAAATCCTGGCCTGTGAGTGATTCTCCAGTGCAGGAACTTGCCTGATAGGGGTGGATAGCGAATGGTCTGCTAATGTCCAAAACACTAAATTGAAGGGGAAGTTTTAAAAATAACATTGATTTTTTCCCCTTCAAGTGGTGGCCAATTGAAGCACGACAGTGGTTCTTTAACAAGAGATTGTGAAGCTTTGCTAGAATATTATACTGCAATATTTAAATATACTCTGTGAGCTATATTTGATTATGGGTGACTATATACAGTGGGGGGGGGGGGGGGGGAGTATTTGATCCCCTGCTGATTTTGAACATTTGTCCACTGACAAAGAAATGGCCAGTCTATAATTGTAATGGTAGGTGTATTTTAACAGTGAGAGACAGAATAACAAAAAAAAACAAACAACAAAAACGCATGTCAAAAAAGTTATAAATTGAATTGCAGTTCAGTGAAGGAAAGAAGTATTTGACACCCTATAAATCAGCAAGATTTCTGGCTCCCAGGTGTCTTTTATATAGTAACAAGCTGAGATTAGAGCATTCTCTTAAAGGGAGTGCTCCTAATCTCAGCTTGTTACCTGTATAAAAGACACCTGTCCACAAAGGCAATCAATCAATAAGATTCCAAACTCACCACCATGGCCAAGACCAAAGAGCTGTCCAAGGATGTCAGGGACAAGATTGTAGACCTACACAAGACTGGAATGGGCTACAAGACCATCGCCAAGCATCTTGGTGAGAAGGTGACAACAGTTGGTGCGATTATTCGCAAATCTGCCAGTCTCCCTCAGTCTGATGCTCCATGCAAGATCTCACCTCGTGGAGTTTCAGTGATCAGGAGAACGGTGAGGAATCAGCCCAGAACTACACAGGAGGATCTTGTTAAGGGGACAGGACAACTGCACCGCATCAAAGGGACAATGGACTGGGCCATGTACCATCAAATATTTGGTGGAAAGGTATTCCAGCATGACAATGACCCAAAACACACAGCCAAGGCAGCAAAGGAGTGGCTCAAGAAGAAGCACATCAAGGTCCTGGAGTGGCCTAGCCAGTCTTGAGTCCTAAATCCCAAAGGAAATCTGTGGAGGGAGCGGAAGGTTCGCGTTGCCAAACATCATCCTTGAAACCCTAATGACTTGGAGAGGATCTACAAAGAGGAGTGGGCCAAAATCCCTCCTGAGATGTGTGCAAACCTGGTGGCCAATTACAAGAAACGTCTGACCTCTGTGATTGCCAACAAGGGTTTTGCCACCAAGTACTAAGTCGAAGGGGTCAAATACTTATTTCCCTCATTGACCTGCAAATCAATTTATAACTTTTTTGACATTAGTTTTTCTTTTTTTTTTTTTTTTTTGTTATTCTGTCTCTCACTGTTAAAATACACCTACCATTAAAATTATAGACTGATCATTTTTTTGTCAGTGGACAAACGTTCAAAATCAGCAGGGGATCAAATACTTCCCCCCCCCCACTGTAGATATATGTGAATATAGACGTTGTTTAATGACTACATGGAGGCTTTATAACATTACTACCTGGATAATCTCTAAGAGAAACTTACTCAAAGCCCACTAATTTCTAAGGATACTCATTACTGGATACATTATTTAACTCAGAGAACTTTGGTTACCTACTCAGAATTAAAATTCAAAGCAAACAATCAATTTTTCTAATCTTACCACTTTGCTTTGGCTATAAATCTTAACATTACACATCACAACTAACAACAAGTTTTATTTAATTGTGAAGCTGAAATGAATAAACCCTTTTAAAATATCCTATAAAGAAATCCATCTAATGGTATAGATGTGAGCCCTTTGTCTGGTACCTATATGCACAATAGTGCAGAACATTTAATGTATTCATACAGATTTACATTGTACATTTGACCAATGTATTTTCAATTGTCTCAAATTAGATATATTAATATTGATGTGGTAAAAGAGAACAGCACTCTGAACAACATATGGCACATTATTTGGGAAGTTGCAGTCATGGTGGAACAGGGTCAAAGGCTGGGTCATGGATCCCTGTGCCTGGTCGTTCCCAGACGACTGGTAGCAGGTAGTGGAATAGTGGAAATGGGTAAGTAACATGAGTGAACATGTAGCAAAGTATGATGGTTTGGATACTCTGTGACCTGAGTTGAGAGCTTATTACTATATTGGCTGGTAATGAGAGAAAGTAAAATGGTTTATAGCAGGTACAAAATCTTGCTACTACTCTTCTCTTCTTGTCAGCCTCCATGGGAATAAGCTCCCAATGCAGGTGAGGCAAATTTAGTAATACACTAATAAAAATAATGGAAATTCTCTTTAAAAAAATTTAGTTTTAGTTAAACTATGCACAGTCTTCATCACCCCATCTTTTTCTGCATGAAACATTGTTTATCTGTTGTTTTAAATGTATCTATATTAAATATGAGCTGGTCTCTAATTTCTGCCTAGATACCACAGAAACAAACAGAAAAATACAACATGTATCCCACGTAAAATAAAAGAGACAGAGGGGGAAAGGGACACGGGGAGGGAGGAGGGGGAAGAGACACAGGGGAGGGTGGGGGAGGGAAGAGGCACGTAAATGATACCGTCATTTAAGACGGGTAAACGACTAGTATAAATATGTTTAATGTCAGTGTGTGTGTAAATCAGGACTGCCATCAAAAAATCATATAAACAGGTTTCACAAAACATTCTTAATAAAATTACTGACTGACTTTGCGGCAAATCGATTTGCCTTTTTTAGAACTGTTGTTGACTGTAAAGATAAAACTCTCCTAGTATAGTTATTTAATATGATCTTAAAGGTATACCTAAGATTCCCTGTTTTTCCCTTTTTCTAATCCAACACAAGTTGCTTATATCAGAAACACACAGTACATGGAGTCGTTATATACACAGATTTATTTTATTTAAAAATAAAACTTGTTCTCCACACCCCCAGAGCTGCTTACATAGGCACAGTGAACATGCCAATAGAAACATTGCACTTGAGTCTGGACTCTTTACTAACCTTCAAGCCAACAGCAGCATGATGCAGAGATCTACAGAGCAATGTCAGGCTCCTCCTGCTTCTTTGTGCAGGGGGACTACACATCCCATGATCCCTTGCTGCACAAACTGCCATCACAGATAAATTATATAAATTATATAAATTGTATGCTAATTTTAGCAGGGATTTCTAGGGGTGCTATCTATGAAAACCAACTGCTTTCAAACTTTGTGGTAAGAATAATTATGCTTATTTTGGTATATTTCCATGCAAAATAACATGATTTCACATACTTCTGATTCTCCTCTATCAGATGCAATCATAATACATGAAACTTAAATTTATGTCTTTAAGTAATGTATTCACAGTGTTTGCTCATGGAATAAAAGTCAATTTTCTAGTCTTTCTAATCATGAATTAATATGCATTTTTGTAAATTTTAAATTTAAATGCACAAGACAACATGTCTGAACTTTGACAGCTGTTTTAGCCAATAATAAAATATCCAATATTGAGTTAAATAATATAGCAGTATCTTCTTCCTCTAAGTTTTTAAAATAAACATTTAAACATTCACTTAAAATCTGATAAATTATAAGTGCTATATTTTTGCTCCACACTGTGAAAAAATGAGATCCAATAAAAAGCAATCATCTCTAACAATATAAATAGAAAAGTGAACAATATGACATTTGTAAAGGACTTTGGCTGCATATGTTTATTCTTGATAAATAGTCTTGGGCAACGGCATTTGATAGAACAATAAAGCAGAAAGACGCCTCATGGATTTGAAATAGGTGAGAAGTCCGTAAACTCTTAGTTTATGTAAATTACAGCCCAGTGTCCTAATAGGAGATTGGTAATGGCTTTTCTGCTGGGGTATGTATCATGTTTCATTTGCGTGGTACTTGTGACGGTGTATACACAAATTTAAGCTAATGTGGAAGAAATGACATGCAATTTTTTCCATAATTGTTGTTCTATTATTAGAGCTGTGATGCCTAGTAAACATAACATTACAGAAATAATCATAATAAATCATAAAAATTTATATCACACCTAATTATGGCGCACAGGCACTTGTAAATATTCAGCTTCCAATTACTTCTATTAAATTTAAAAAATTGCTTACGGCAGATTTATTACAAACACAACGTATTTATCAGGATTCAAAATTGGCCCCAAAGTGTGCAAAATTAGCAAAGTCAAGTGTAAAATAACTGTACTTGTTTTGTGCTTTAAGCATCTATCAGTTAGACTAATTGCATGATTCTGTAGACATAATCAATGTACTTCTGTGCGTATTTAACATATTGCATTTTTGTTGTAGAATTAGTTAGATTTATATAAAAGCTGTCTTGTTGATTAAACGTGTGAAACTCTCATCGGGTGCTGGTTCTGAGCATCCACTCCAATCAGTGCTTAGTAATGGTTTGACTACAATTCACAAAAAGATCAGATTTGTTCAATAGAAGACGCCATGGTGTTGAGCTGGGGAAATGGAAACTCTACCTGGACATAAGTGCATTACTTCCAACTGCCTCTTTTGGATGGACAGTCCCTCTCTTCAGGCAATGTCCCCCTTGTCCCTCTTAACCGCCCACAAGTCTGTCTTTTTAAACAAAATCCCACATTTAAGGCCAAGCCTTATTTTCCAGACTGACCATGCCCCATTTTTCCTGGTACATTACGATAAATAATATTGTCCTTTGGTTGACATCTTCTCTTGTAGACCTCATCCAAGTGTGGTAACTGAGTTCTCCAGTATCCCCATGAAATATATATTTTAGAAACAACTGCAAAATTGCATATTTTGATATAATTTATATATGTATTTTATATATAGCTAAAAATATTTGTAGGGCAAAATATTTGTTTATCATCTCCATCCTTTACCTCCACCCCTCCTATATTTTTTTCTTACCATCTCCATTGTATCACTTTCCCAGTTCTCTTTGTTTGTCTCAACAAGTAACTATTTACCCTCTTCTCTATCAACGTTTACTGTTGTATGTGTGAAAATGGAGTTAAACAGCAATAGTTGAACTTAATAACTCTTTGGATGTCACTTCTTCACCAAACACATGTGCTTATAATTAACTAGAATATTGCCCGGCAATGACGGCAATGAAATTGTAAGTGAGCTAATTCTGTTTGGTGTATGGTAATCAAATAAATAATACATTATCAAATGAATATACTTGACCTATTTTGAAGTAATAAATGCAGGAAGCATTATGCTGAAGAGCTGGCAATCTGTTTTCATGTTGCTGTAGCATACAATGTGTGTTTTCAGTGCTGTGTAAGCGTCATGAATGTGTGCAGTGTGTAGTGTAAATAGTGTGCGTGCGTGAGTAAAATTCGTTAGGGTAGCTGTGTACTTAGTGTTTTAAAATGGCACCTAATGTATGGTACGCGGCTGTGGCTGATTTTGCGTCCTTGTTCTTGGATCTCATCCGGCTTTTTCGGAAAATCCTTATGTGCTTGGGGGTGTTTTGCATCTTAAAGGTCCTGTAGCCTCGTTTTGGGTTTTTTCGTCTGCCATTTTTTTTCTCTCTTAGGTAATTTTCAAGTGTCTAAACTCTGTAATTTGGACCTAAATGGAGGTGTAACTTCACTTGCAGAGGTCCTGGGTGCCCCCCCATGCTGTAAGTAAGCTTTTTATATATTTGTTGTGTGTATTTATTTTGTTTCTAATGTTTTCAGGTTTGCGCAGGTCGGCCGTTAAAGTCGTATCTTTGCAAGGCCATAGTGTTTTTTTTTCTAGGTCCTGCGTCTCGTATTTGTTTGTTGTAAGTACGTAAATGTTGCGAGGTCCGCAGTTGCTGGCAAGGAGCGTCTTCGGCGCTCCTTGCCAGCAACTGGGGCCTTCTCTTTGCGAGGGCCACAGGCTTGCTACGCGAGCCCGCAGCGTTAGCAAAAACCCGCATGCTCACAACTATATATGTGATATTTTTGCTGAAGGCAACTAAAGACACTGTGGAGCCATTTCAAATTGCACTATATGTAATATTTTCAGTATTTTTATGAATGTTTCTGTGAGATAGAAACGTTGACTAAGCAAATCTATACCTATGCATTTGTCTGAAACCCCCCTTACCTTGCCTGCTCCCCCACACCCAATGCCTGGTTTTATTGCTTCTTATCTGTGAAATAACATTTGTCCATCCTACCCATATTCTGTTGTAGCCTCTCCAATACCTATAGGCCTCAGTCTCTCCTCTCTCACTTTCTCTGGAACTATAATCACCCCCCGCTCCCCTCACCCACCCGCCCCTTTCTCTTGATTTATTGAGTCACTTAAATGTCCTACAGCTGATCAGTTGATCAATTAGCAACACCTGCTAACTATACCTAATTAATCTATTACACAATTTTTCCTCATGCCTTTTTTCTCCTTATTACCTCCTGACTTTTCCTCAAGCTCCTCTTCTCAACTTTTCCACATCATGTCTCCAATATAACCATCTCACCTTCCATGCTCCCCTGTCCTCTTTTATGCTCCCATGAGCTACTCTCGTTCCTCCATTCACTATCTCCTCCCCCTTCTAAAGCTCATAAGCAGAAACACTTCTGCAAGTCCAAATCCCACCTCTGAAATCTCTCTTTCTTCTGCTGGCTTCTGGGGACATATCTCCTAACCCAGGCCCCTCACCTGACACTCCTATTCGCAGATTATACTATCTGACCACTAGCGGCAGATAACATATTACATACTAGAATCACTTACCAAATGACTTTCTCATATTCTTTCCTTTTATATGAAAAAAACATTCTAACTTTGCATACCCTCCTACCTAATAAAACTTCACTAATTTCCTGACACTTGCTATTCCTTATCTGCCTCTACCATTCCCTTTAGATTGTAAGTAGAGAGTTTTCAATCTTGTAAAGTGCTTTGGGAAAAAAGCACTTTCTACAAAGATTATAAGCTCAAAATAGGGCCCTCCATTTTCTGCAGTTTGTTAAAATGATATTTTTCATTGTTCTTTTCCTCTGTATAGTACTACAGAATATGTTGGCACATTACAAATAAAAGTAATAACATTAATAATAATAATAATAATATGTTTCAAATACATAAGAAATTATACTTTGTGCCTTATTTACGGATTTACTTATGGATTGAAGAGCGAGGCATTTGTGGGCACATTTGCATGTCCCGGCTCAGCTTCCCAGAATGCAGTGTAATAACAGTTTTTCCCGGAATTCTGAGCTGGAGTTTTTTTACTTGTTTTAGACATTCAAATGTGAACACAGGTGTACCATTTATTTACTGTACTACTGTACGGTGGAGGGCTTCTATCGCTCTTTTGCTCACCATATATTAAATGATTGTTGTGGTGAACTACCTAGTCATAAGGTCCGCAACACAACCTGAGATTCCACTCCATGCTGATGATAGCCAGTAAGCTTGAAACAGCTGTACATGGATAGGATACTCAGCTTGTGTATAATACAACCTTGGCTTTGCATTAAAGCTGTGTAATGCAGCGGGCATAAGCTTAAAGGAAACTATGATTGAAGAGCTAGGCATTTGTGAGCACATTTGCATGTCCTGGCTCAGCTTCCCAGAATGCAGTGTAATAACTGTTTTTCTCGGAATTCTGAGCTGGAAGCAGGTTTTTTTAACTTGCTAAAAACATTCAAATGTGAACACAAATGTACTATTTATTTACTATATATATATATATATATATATATATATATATATATATATATATATATATATGTAGATTGATATTAACATGTGAGAGGGAGGGCCAAATAATTATTGAGTTCCATGTTTTTGTAATGTTGGTGTCTGTAAAGGAATACACACCATTTGGATGCAACATACCTTGATTTTGTTAACCACATCTTGGTTTTAAATCGCTGCAACTGGGCAAGTGAAGGAGTGCTAGACACAGCAGGGGAGGAGTTTGTGGTGGGGTAAGAGTTGTGTCAGTTATTAATATAGTTTTCGAGTGATGGACTAGGAAATGGAAATATGTGACAGATGGAAAATGAGTAGGTAGTGTTGAGGGGTGCTCAAATAAATAGGCTCCTACATTAGGTGTAGTCAGCCTACTTAAATCGCATATCACATATATAGTTGTGAGCATACGAGCTTGCTTAAGCCGTTGCTCACGCTTGCGAGGGCCGCAGTTGCTGGCGCTCCATGCCAGCAACTGAGGCCCTCCTGGTCACCAACTGGATACTCAATCACTGTATTTACCTGAGCCCGCGGCCCCTCGCGTCGCGCTAATAAAAAACCGGAAGTGGGTATACCAGAACTCACTGCACAAAACTTCAAGTCCCAGAATGCTCAGCAGCACAAGCAGTAGCCACTCAGCACATTAGGGGGCGAGTCTAATATATAATATAGCTGTGTATGTAAATCTGTCTCACTCTGCAAAAACAAATGGAAAGATAGAACTGTTTTTTTAAAGTTTATGTGTCACATTTAATGTATATATATTTAAATATTGTGGTAGGGAGGATTATCTCTGAGGACCTGGACTTTTATGTGAAATCAATATACTCTAGATGGCTTCTTATTTACATTATACAACATATATATATATATATATATATATATATATATATATATATATATATATATATATATATACACATTATATATATATATATATATATATATATATATACACATTATATATATATATATATATATATATATATACACATTATATATATATATATATATATATATATATATACACATTATATACATATATATATATATATATATATATACACATTATATACATATATATATATATATATATATATATATATACATATATATATATATATATATATATATATATACACATTATATTTATATAATATATTTATTTATTTATATATACACACATTATATTATATATATATTTACACATTATATATATATATATATATCACATCACATATATAGTTGTGAGCGTACGGGCCGTTGCTCACGCTTGCAGGCTTGCGTAGCGAGGGCTGCGGGCAAGGGCCTCAGTTGCTGGGATGGAGCGCCGAAGTCGCTCCTTCCAAGCAACTGAGGCCCTTTCCCGCATAGTACGGCCCGTTGCTCACGCTGAGGCCCTGCAGCCACCTCCTCCCCACAATACCCCGCCGCTGGAGAGAGGGAGCAGAACTCCATGCCCCATTACACCCATCAGACTACTTACATTAATTGGAGCATCTCAATTCACCTCCGCCATGTCTCCCCTGCCTGCACATTTTCTGAACAGCTTTGATGAATGTAAGTAGTCTGATGGGTCTGACTGATAGTGATAGATCTGACTGATCGGGCCCATGAAGGCCTGGCCTTGGGGGACATGAAGGCTTAGCCTGGGGGGACATGGCATCATGGGCTGGAGGCCATAAACGTCGCAACGCAAATAACACGGCACACACATTACGACACTCGCAAACACCATACCACACACGTTCACACGCATTACAGCCTCGCAACACTCGGACGCAACTCGCGAACATTACAAAATTAAAAACACAATACATACACACAGCACATACATAAAAAACTTACCTACAGCAAGAGGAACCATCCAGCACCTCAAAAATGCAACTTACACCTTCGTTTCAATAAAAATAAAAGAGTTTGGACAATAAAAAATTTGATATGCGAGAGAAAAAATGGCCGCAGAACAAAACGAAAACGAGGCTACAGCACTCTCAACACGTAAAAAACACCACAACACACTCGCAAAACAACACCCGAAACTCGAAAAACACCACGAAGCACCGACGGCTAATCCGCAAACACCCATAACACAGATAACCCGCCATTTTACGCCAATGCGGAAGTACACCACTACGCTAACGGTTTCGTCTCGCGCACGCACACTCTTACACTGCACGCATTCATCACGCTTACACAGCAGCTACACGCCACTAATGCTGCAGCAATATGAAAACAGATTGTCAGCTCTTCAACACAATGCTTCAAAATAGGTAAAGTATATTCATTTATTCATCTACTATATATTTTAGTATTACACACCAAACAGCATTAGCTACCTTACGATTTGATTGCCGTGATTTTTTGACGGGCAATTCGCTAGTCACATATATAGTTGTGAGCGTACGAGTTGTTGCTAACGCTGCGGGCTCGCGCAGCGAGCCGAGGCCCTCGCGAAGCGAGGGCACTGCCCGAGGGTCTCAGTTGCTGGCATGGAGCGCCGTTGGCGCTCCATGCCAGCACCTGAGGACCTCGCAAAGCGAGGGCCGCAGTTGCTGGCATGGAGCGCCGAAGGCGCTCCTTGCCAGCAACTGCGACCCTCGCAAACTTCACGTCGCAACACAAACAGTACGACACACACATTACGACACTTGCAAACAACATACGACACACGTTCACACACATTACGGACTCGCAACACTCGGACGCAACTCGCGAACATTACAAAATGTAAAACACAATACATACACACACCACATACATAAAAAACTTACCTACACCAAGAGGGAGCACCCAGCACCTCAAAAATACAACTTACACCTCGATTTTACTTCAAATAAAACAGTTTAGAGACAAAAAAAAAAACGAAGCGAGAGAAAAAATGGCCGCCGAACAAAACGAAAACGAGGCTACAGCACTCTAAACTCGCTAAACACCACAAGAAACTCGCAAAACACCACAAAACACCTACGGATATTCCGATACAAACGTATAACACACATTACTCGCCATTTGACGCCAATGCGGAAGTACACGACAACGGTTTGGGCTCGCGCACGCACAGTGTTACACTGCACACATTCAGCACGCTTACACAGCAGATCCACACCACTAATGCTGCAGCAACATCAAAACACATTCACAGCTCTTCCACACAATGCTTTAAAATAGGTAAAGTATATTCATTTATTAATGTATTATATATTTCATTATTACACACTAAACAGCATTAGCTACCTTACAATTTCATTGCCGTCATTTTTTGACGGGCAATTCGCTAGTTATAAATAAATATGAGTTACCATTGGTTTATAGCACTCTCTCAGAGGATATCCTAAACTTATTTAATATTCGCCTAAGAGAAATAATAATGGATAACAAGCACACCACATGTAAAATACCTATTTATAATTGTAAGGTGCAATATAACTGAGGTCCTTCCTTGGCCAATGGATTCATTGCTGTGTGCCCAGAACATACTGTGGCTCAAGCTGTAGTGCTCTGGGTGCATCAAACCAAGACCCCGGAAGCATTAGCACTGAACATGAGGCATCTGGCATAGTTTTTAGTGAAAAAAACTTCCTTGATCGAGCAAGTATTTTGTCAGTCAGTGGGTTATCTTTGAGATATTTCTCTGTCTGCCTTAATTGCCTTATTTTAAAATGAACCATGGCCTTGGTCTCCTGCCTGTACCATAACACTGATATTTGCTTTCAGCCCTGACTTTTGGACCAAATTTGGATATCCTTTGACTACTAGAGATGGGCGCCATTGAGAGGCTATTCTTTACATTTGTCTTGTTCTTCCACTTCCTGTCGGCAACCAAAAGTTATAATGATAGGCTAAAGTAAAACAATTAAATAAATAAACTTACTTTAGAAATCTATTTAAAGCTATTTAAAAATCTAGTTACGGCCTTGAAAACATTGCAACATTAAAGCCCATTACTTACAGCCTCCAGAAGCCTTTGATCTTTCACTTTCGCGAGAGTTAAGATTGCTAAAATCCCAAATCGCTATTCAATTGCTCAATTTCGCAAGCCCGCAAATGTTTTCACACCCATAAATGGCAAATTGTAGGTGAAAATCCTATGAGTGCTAGAGAGAACCCGCAAAGGGGGTTAAATACCTATTAGTAGCACTGTAAATGCAAATCAAAAATCAATACTGCACTGTGAATAACAAAGAAAGCGATGACAGACATTAGAATTAATTGCACAACAGTGTCAAGCTCGCAAATCGGCAGGAAATAAATTTATTTTTATGTTTCATTTTGGGGCCAAAAACGATCTTGGGTATCAATGAATTAATACATATTAGGCCACCCATATGGACTAGAACATTATTGGCAATCATTTTCACAATTCTTTATTTTGAGGGTTTGCGAGTTTGATCGCATATGGGACCCCCAAACCTAATTGATTGACATGTAATCTCCATGTTTTACTGCCGTAATAATGACAGTCCCATTTTCTATTGGCTGATTCGAAACTACGAAACAGTGCATGGTTTATGGTTTTGGCTTTGAGACAGTAACTTGTGGGCTTGAGCAATTAAATTGCATCGTAACCAGAGACAAACGGGAGCCTGCAACACACCTGTAGCCATTCGGCCTACTGCGAATGAGTTGCGGGCTTGCAATTGAATGTGTCTCTATGTTTCTAAGCTAATAGCTTGTTGTTAAGTAATTTGTTCATATGTTTACGTGTATCGATCAAATGAAAGAAAACCAAAAATTATTGAAAAAGAAAAAAATATTATTGGCTGAAAAAATATACTATATATACATATGCCTTTTAATCAATTTAAAAAAGAATATATTATATTGAGAAGCAATTATTATAAACAAAGTGCTTTAATGTAATTATTTATTTCTGTACATTTTTTTAAAACGTATTTCTTTGAATTTACTAAAGATTTGCTCTAATATCATCATTTATTGAAACCACTTTTCCATTTCTACCAAGCTATAAGTGATCCCGCTATAGAACAGTTCAGTATTATCATTCAATTTTGTCAGAACAAAGTACATGAATTATAGATCTTTTCATGTATTTTGCAATGAATGTGGACATTACTTTGTAAAATCGGTATATGAATATTAAAAGAATCTTTTTGTTCTTCAACTTAATTGAAAATAGAATATAATATCTATGTGTAACATTGAAGGTTGGATTATCTACAGTATGTAAAATATAGGTTAAAATGATTAATTCTTATGACAGCCCTTACTTAGGACAAATAGCTATTTCAGGGGACCTAAAATCTTCATGGTTTAAGTCAATTACATTATACAATACTTCAAACCCCTGTCACTATTCAGTCTATTACTGAATAAAAGATTTCAGTAGAAGATACTATTACCAGAGTTCAAATATTGTCTCATTTTCTAGTGAAGATAAGAAGAAAAAAAAATGAGAATGTTGGGTAAAATTAGATGGCGACTCTAGTTCCATATTTATAGAGTACTATTCTGAACTAGCACAATTTCACTGGCTCTTGTATGTTGTTATAGTGAAATTTCACCAGGGGATTACTGTTTAAAGGGACTCTGTTGACATTTTTTATATAAATGTTTTAATTAGGTGACCTAATTACCTTAATTTTGCTAATTTAATAGCCTTTCAAAAGTTACACTTTACTTCCAAAAATCCTCCAGAATTACATATTTGCACCTTCTGTAACCTTCCCCTTTTTTTCCTGTTCACTCTCATGCCGTTGTCTATAGTCATATACACAGAAGAGGAGCTTCCCATTTACAGTGTCTCAAGGTGCTCAGACACACACAGAGTAATGTTATGAGTGTAAAGCACCCCCCCCCCTCTAAATGTGACCTTAGGTTATAGCTGTGAAGCATGGCACCCTGTATCAGAGAGAACAAGAAGGAAGGATAGATAGCACAAGGGGAGACTCTGGAATCTTCTTAGAAGTAAGTGAAGTGTAAATGTTATATAACTGCACTGAGCAAGATAAAACGGATTAAGTCACATAATTAAAACAGTTTTCACAAAATAAGATTTTTTCCTGAATATTCCATTCTGTTTAAAGCCATTATTAAAAATTCACACTCATATCCCTTGTCTCCAAATACTCTCCAAAAAACCTCTTCTGAGCTGCAAATGACCAGCATCTTTCTTCCTTTCATACATGTTCTCACTTGAATCTAAAGGACATTTCTTGAGCACAGTCTATTATTATTATTATCTTTTATTTATAACTCGCCAACATATTCTACAGCGCAATACAGGACGAACACAAGATAAAAACAAAATCTACAACAGATTAAACAATTAGAGAACCCTGTTTTGAGGTTAGAATCTTGCATATAAAGTACTTTTTCAAGCATCCTATATGATTAAAAACTTGCAAACTTACAATCGAAGGGCCATATTCTATTAGCTGCTTATTTTTTTACAGAAGTTTTTAGTTAGTGAAGGCCTTGCTTTTGGATAGAAGTTCACAAACTAAAAACTTCCGTAAAAAATTATGCTGTGTGCTTATATAGAGAGCCCTTTTAAATTTACTGAATCGCAATTTAATAAGGCTGCATGTTACTACCGATAGGAAAAAAATCTCACAAAGCAGGATTTTACATGCAATAGGTTGTCATCCTTGACATCTTCACTATGATATCTCTAAAGGACAATTTGTTCTTTTAAGATGCTATTATCACACTGATGATCCATTTAAGCATAGGGCAAATGATTTACAAGAAAGATTGAAACAAAAATGTTATTCAGCTGCTGTTTTATAAGTAGGTAAAACGCCTTTCTAGACATTGGTACTTGCATAAAAACAGAGGAAACGAGGGCAATAATAAGAATAATAATAACAAAGAATGATGTGGATAAAATGTATATTTTGTTATGACCTATAGCCAGGATTTTGATCAAATGTGTTCTATTGTAAGGAATGTTCTTTCCATCTTAAAATATGACAAGTTGGCAGATTGTGATTTTGGAGAGGAGCAGCTCTGCTAGTCTATGAAACTCTGAAACTAAAATGTAACTTTTAAAAGCTACATTGATTTTTTTTTGTATTCAGATGAAACCTTTTTTGTAATCGCTACATGTCATCTTAAATTAACCCGTAACTATGGCCCCAAATAACCAAAACTCTTATTCAAAACTTTAAAAAGTTAACTCAGATCCCAAAAACTGAACACACAAACCATTGTATACATTATTTCAGATAACATTATTATTATTATCTTTATTTATATTGCGCCAACATATTATTCCGTAGCGCTGTACAGGGGTTTAGTACATGGCAAAAAAAAAAAAAAAACTTAACACCTTATAAAGAATGGAGGGCCCTGTTTTTGAGCTTAGAATCAAATGTACATAGAGCTTGTTTCCAAGGCACGGACACACTATTGAAAACTGACAAACTTACAATCTAAGGGTTACATGACAAGTTAAATAATTACTATTAAGTTGAAAAATATTCTTTCATGTTGTTTTAACATTATAGTTTCCTTAAAGTAGTAAGGAATGTGCTCTTTGTTTCGCAGACATCACACACTGCACCTTCGGCTTTGATTGACACATAGCTATGTGCCTCAAATGTTTTTTCTCGGTTTTGTATATAGTTTCCATCAGCACATTCATTCCCAATAGGCTGATTCATGCACGCACAAAGCATCTATAAATGCATGTACATGCACAAATAAAATACTGGGAAATTAGAGAATGATGAAAACTTGCCGGTTCCACATGTGAGTTCAGAAGACGATTGTCTATATTTCATTGCCAATGACCAAATATTG